>JAQFYG010000624.1:0-27066 GCA_034694325.1 Entomobrya corticalis | reverse complement strand
AAAAAAAATTGGTGAAAATATTTAT
The DNA here is from genome assembly GCA_034694325.1 of Entomobrya corticalis. NCBI lineage: Eukaryota > Metazoa > Arthropoda > Collembola > Entomobryomorpha > Entomobryidae > Entomobrya > Entomobrya corticalis. Next base: position 27,041 of record JAQFYG010000624.1, on the reverse strand, counting down.
CTATAAAGTGCATTATATTATCATGTCATGTTACAAACTGATTTTAAATTAATATCCACTATCCACATTTTTAGCGCATGATATAACACTTGAGATTATCATATTTTTTTCTCTTGAGACAGATTCTAAACGTTGAACTTGATGATGATCTTCAAAATCTTGTGTCATATGATATGGTATTTGTGCGTGTGTATTTAATATAACTTTTAAATATAAATAATAAAAAATTGAGCGTCTACATAATATTCCTTTTGACCTAATACCCAACATAATAAACAAAAATAAAACATGGAAAGAGACGAAGAAAGAAACGCATATTGGATATTATTTTTATGTGTGCTTTTTTAAACATGAAGATGATGATGATCATGATAAATATTAAGTAGTAATAAATACGGTGACGATGACGATAGGATTGTAAAATGTAAAGAGAGAAGAAAAGAAATATTGTTAGTTGTACTATTCCATTTGGAATTCCGTAAACATATAGGTAGGTTCAGATCAGAGTCAGAGTGGAAATAATATGTACAAGTACATATTAACCAATAAAATGTTTTTAGGTATTTGGCTTTGTATTAAGTTGAGTGTAGAAGTTGAAGTTATAATCTTCCAAAACTTCTCTATAAATCGATATTATTATCTTTTTGTGTATATGCGCATGTTATAATATGTTATATCTTTGAGAATTATATATATATATGTGTTTGTATATATGTCTATCCATTTATCTGTATCGTTTCCATACTCAATACTTTTAGAGTTGACATCCAAACTAGTAAAGTGGCAATATGCAAATATAAGTAAGATGCACGTCTCCTTTGAAAAAAGAAAGCTGATAGAACAGTTTTTAAGTCTGCGCTTCTGTATGTTTTGGATTTGAATATTATGTTGTATGTATATTTTTTTAATCTGTCAATTTGGCAAAATCTATCCAGTTTTGGCAACGGTGCAAACTAAACTAAAATATACAAGATTTTCTTTGGGTTTTGAAAAAGACAGAGAGATCCCTGTACTAAAATACGTGTGTACTCTATGTCCTCATGAAAAACAGAGAAGAATTTTCTATTTTCGTTTTAGAGATCGGCAACCACATGACGATGATACACAATCATCATCTTGATTATCTTTTTTTTATTTCTCCGTTTGAAATTGTAAAACGAACATGTAATTTCATATTGAATGAAATAAAAAAAGTATAAGAGAGAGAGTAACAGCATTACTGACGATATGAGAGTACAGTAATAATAGATAAGTACATGTTAAAATGGCTATTTTGAAGTTTTTGGAAGTAGATCTTTCTACGTTTTGTTCCAACTTCTTATCAAAATAGTTGGGAAATGGTTTGCAGTTCGCATTTGAAAAAAAAGGAATGGGATTGTGTGTTTATGGAAGAGTAGAAAGTTGGACGACACCACGTTTTGTATCTCCATGTCCTATTATTATACAATTTTTGAGAGTGTAAAATGGTCGGATGCTTTTGGCTTGGTTTTTATTTCTTCCTTAACGACATGATAGAGTGGAAACTTTGAACAAAAACAAAGTAAGTCAAGTAAAGTACTCAAATAGATATTATTATATATATATATATATATATAATTATACATTATATATATATACTTCAAAAAGTTCCCCTTGTTCTTGACCTGCCTACAGCAAATATATATATATCCATCCAAACTTTATTTCAAGATGTAAATTTTTTAAACAAGATATTATTCAGATGTGAATAGCCATAAGGAGGAAAAAAGTTCAAACTTAGTAATTGTCATGTTTCTTCAGTTCTCGTTGTCTCTTGTGGAATTAGAGGATGGAAAATGTAAAGTTATCATTTGAGAAATAATAAGCTCCAACTTGCACCAACCTCAACATATTTTACAAGAGAAATGGAATGTTAATGTTCACATAATATTTTTAAGAATAACATCTTATTCTTAACAATAATGCGTTATAGATTATATCTGATGTATAACATATTTGTCAAGAATGTACTCCTTTTCCACTGGATATTTAAGATTAAATAGGACGTCTAACTTATGGGCTTTTTCTGTTATCATTTATATTACAAGCCTTTTCTCACACTTTTTCAGACCATTTTTATGCATGACTGTGGCTCCATAAATAATACATTATCTTTTTCAACCTATTTGGATCAGACAAATATTTGAGCTTATTTTTACAATCTAATCCTCAATATATTTTAGCTTTATTTACAAATGACAATCAAAAAACAATTAAATAATTGTTTGGTTTCCTCTGACTGTGAGTCCTGTTGTAAGAATAAATATATGCCGTTAAAACATAAATAACTGGACAAAAATTATCTATAAATATTTATAGGTAATTCTTGTATTCCAAATACTCGGATCCAATAAAATCCTTCTTTTTCTCGCTTAATGAAGTATTTACTTTGATGGTCTCTTGTGACGGTGTGGACTGTTTTTTGTCATCAGAATCAGAGGACATCGACTCGACACACAAAAATAAAATGCAGTCGTTACCATAGAAACCCATATTGATCATTTTTCCTTTTATTTTAGCATGACGGCTTGTTGCACAGAGTACAGTGTACTAATAACAAACATTTAGTTAATGAAAATACATAATAAATAACTGTTTTTTCGTTACATCAACGCAAATATTAATTGTGCAGGTCATGTTATTATTACTTTTTGGTACATTTACAATAAGTCATTATAATCATGATCGTCGCTCAAATAGAAAAGAATTACTCAATTGATTAAATATTGCGCATAAACACTCGAAAAACATTCTGTTAATCTCTTCCAGTCTTTCGGCATGTTATAAAATTCAGTGAAATTCAACCCTTTATGTTTGTCAGATGGACACAAATTGGGAAATTTTTGCATAATAATGAGGATGATAGGCTTTTTGAGTTCCATATCCATCCATTCTGAGGATGATGAATTGTGATAAGAACTGATAATTATTAGTTTTTCATGACTTTTACTTGTGATCACTGCATGTTAAACTGGTATGTTAAGAGATATGACGCATAAATGTTTCCAAGAGCTTTTGCGCCTATTGTAAAAATGTAAAAAATATTATGAAAGATCGGTATCAGAAATCTGAGGCATTTTTTTAGATTTGAGTTCAAGGCAAAATAATAATTTTCTTTTTCTCATTGTCTTTCTTGTCTCGGTACCTGTCTGGTATTTTGTGTGCCTACAAAGCATGAAGACATTAAGAGAACCGTTTTTTTGGACAATTTATCATGTTTCATGAATCAAGAAAAAAGATGCTCTAAGAAATGATATGACATGTTTCGTTTTGAAAATGCAACAGTGGTCGATATATTGTTTTATGTGCTGTCATTTAAAAAGAATATAATGCAACGGTAAACCGTTGCTAAAAGATGTACACGTATTTTTAAAACATTGTTTCAAAATGAAGTTTGTGTGAAAAAAATTGCAATGAAAATGAAACATAGTTTGCGACGAAATATCTTTAAAAAGGAAGAAGAAGTATATATTTCTATTGTTTTTTGTGTGCAAAAAGCATTGCAATTTTTTATATTTTGCAATGCATTCAGTACAGTTTTATACGCTGCTATAGAAAAATAAAATGGGATGATGATGACTATGAAAATTACTAAAGTGAATCTTCTTTGGTTGCTTGGGTTTTAACTTGAAATGTGTATAAATATTTCGGTTTTTTAAAAGGAGAGATACAGAAGCAGTTGAATAATCTCGTAAGACCTGTTGAACTTTTTAGAATGTCATAACGTATTATGCTATCAACAAATGCCTCTCGACGTGAATATTTTGAAATTGAATAGATTTTTTGTGGGTTAGTTTTTTGTTTTGTTTGTATTGTTTATATACAAAAAGGTGAATAAACATATTAATTTTTTATAATGGCAAGAGTTTTAACGTAGGTCATGATTATTTATTATAGGCGCTCCTCCTAGTATGCTAAAATGTAGACCAAAAGAAGGAACGGCAATAAAAATGAGCTCCTTTAAAAAATAAGATAATGCATTTGAAAGGGTTATCGTTTGTTATTAATTTTTTTTAAATGACCTCATATTTTTTTCATTTGTCGCTTAAATAATAAAAAAGGAAGAGCCGAAAAAAGAATTTCCTCTGTTTATCTTCAAACGTCAACAAAAAATAAGAAAAATTTTAATAGGTACTTACATTACTGACCTATTAGCACTTATTCATACATACTTTACCATTTAAATGCTGTTAATATTTAATGGTTTTCATAACAAAATCTGTAAAAAATGTATGCATGTTGGTTATATAAAAAAAGAACAGAAAAAAAATTGTTATCGACTTTGGAATTTGAATGTAATTCCACGAATTTTTCCGTCCAAAAAAATATAATAATTTTTCACTCGATCAACTTGTTCAATCCTTTTTTTTTATCTCTTGTCTACTGTCTACCGAATTTATAATGATATTTTTTCTATATTTAAATTTCAATACAAATGTGAATACATTTTTTCTCTGTTGGTCAGGCGATTAAGCAAGAAATAAATAAAAACGCGTCTTTTCCAATTACAAGCAGGAAGGAATGATGGTGACGGTCATGATGAAAAGTGGTTTTGGCTGGGCTATTTACCACCATAACTACCAACCAAACAACCAAAAAAATACAACGAAAGGGTTAAGAAATTATTTGAGTCTCTATACCAACCAAACCAACAAAATAAAAAAACTACGACAACATGATATAAAATGATGACCTCGCTCTCAACTTTAACTATGGTTAGTACTCATATTAAAATATGGATTTTTAGAGATACATTATATTATCTTTTTATTTCCATATAGCACCGTATAGATAGATATGTATGTATATATGCTACCAAGTGACACGCCACACACACCCTTTTTCAACATTATGTCGTTTGTCGTTAAAATACAAGATAACGGTTTTTCCTTTCGGGCTCGTAGTATATCGACGACGACATTCTGGTGACAACTCACTTGGTTTTATATCATGCTATCATCTAAATTGATTGGATTTATTGATCGATTATACTTTTTATCTTAAGACAACGGGTTGTTCAGTTCAAAGAAAATTTTGTAGGTAAAAAGGGCTGTTTTTGAAAGGTGAGAAATGGCATGAGTTTTAAGGTGAACAGTAAACAAGTTTTGAAAAAAACAACATTACTTTATTTTTTGCATAATGTCCAGAGTTCCAGAGGTAAACAAATGCCGTAAGAATTTTTTTAGACCCTTTTTATGGTGCAATGTTAACCCAAATGAGAACGGAAAAATTATGTTAAATAATTAATGGAACTGTCAAGTTGCAAGTGCCATTGTCACTGCCAAGAGCCAAGGATATATTATACTTATATATTATTATTTTTCTCAAGGAGTATTGCCTATCAAGTAAAGTAGTTCAGAACACAATAAACCATTTTTTAAATAGTCCATCAAGTCCGATCGGGTTCCCATTTTGTACTTTTCCATGATCCTCCTCAAGTTATTTATTTTTGTCTGAGGGTAGTACCCGCATTTAATGACCAATGGATATTATGCTTTCTAAAAACTAATAAATAATTTAGTAAATATGTCATCATCTAAATTTCTTTTTGCTATTTTACGTTGTGACCTGCTTCAAAATTTAGAGGACACTTGTCCTATCATATAATATGGTATTTATTTCGGTTTCGTTTTAAGAATACAAAAAGAAACGTTTAGAAAGGTAGGGAACATTTCACTTGAAAATGATAAAATGTCAGTCAAGTTATGCAAGAAGCTCTCCAAAAAATAAATAGTGTTTTCCAATCTCAATTGAATTTTTACACTTTTTGGAGAGTAAAGTTATAAGCTTCTTTTATTGATTTACTGACATCTACTACTTTTTTTAAGATTTAGAGTGCCCTTAAACTAGATGACATGCCATTTTAGTTGGGTAAAAAATGTGAAGGGAAAGCTACCCTTTTCACCCAATTTGAAAGACATTCTAAATTTTTGGCAAATTTGAGAGAAAAAAACTGAAAGTGCTTCCAACAAAAAAGTTTCAAGGACGAATCCTTTGGAATATATTCTACGTCTCAAAACTCAAGTCTCAAGTAGCCCCGATCCGTTATAATACCAGATTATATGCCATAATATGTTGTCGCTTCACTTTCATGTCATTATACTTGTTTGTATATCCAACATTTTCTCAGGAAAGTAGTTGTTTTTGTACAAGAAATCGATACTGAAAAGTGAATAACATTTTGTCTTTTTCGATATTTGCATTGCGTTATTACGAAACAATATTGGACTTTTTGGATAAAATATTTTATACTGAGACCTGACCATACTTAAAAATAAAAGGCTTAGAGCTTTATAGAGGAAATATAGGTTGGATATATTTTAGTAATTACTTTTTGATTTAATTGCGTCGAAGAAAATATATAATATAATTTCTCCTTGAACTATTTATTATTATTGTTTTTAAAACGCACTCAATTTTCAATTTGGTGTCATGTCTGGCTTTAAAAAATATTAATAACCTTTGTCATAAATTAAGAATGTCGTAATGCTTATGTAAGTATTTACTTGATAAAATTTTTACGATCTAATATTTTTTGCACATTATTAGAAAAGGACAATAGTAAAAAACCGTCAAAAAATTGCAATGGCCAAACAGACAAAACAATTAAAAATGAGCATCGAATAGATATATTTAGAACATGCCAATATTTATATTTGAAGTAGAACGGTCTGGCCTCTCAACGGGTTTATTGTCATTTTCCAGCATGATTATTATGTAACAACCTGTTTTATATTTGTTTTTAGATTTAGAAAAAGGGTTTAACTTTTTAGAGGATTTCTTCTTTGAAAAATTAATGGTGGCGTGCATAATGGCATATTGTTTATGATGACTATATATATTTTCTGAAAATATCTTTATTGTTGCGTGACTCATGATATACTATGATTCATTCTTCATTAAAAAATTATTTATAATTATTTATTCTTTATATATTTCACATGGAAATAAAAGAGCCTCTTCCTCTTTCCATTTTTATGCTCGAGGACTCAAATAAACAGTTAAAGAATCTAATTCTCGAAACTAATTGCATATTATAAAACCTGGATGAACATATCGATCGGCATTTTCATTTTGCACGTCGTCATCTCTTCTCAAATTTCCTTGTTTGTTTTGTTCACCGAATCGGATGAAATAAAAAAAATACTTTCTCTACTTTTTTGACATTTTCTTTCTTTTTTCCTCTCTCTTTTGCAATGGGCCTTGGGAAAGTATCAGATTTCCGTTCATGTAAACGTAATATATATGCATTTTTTCCTGGGAAGTACTCATATAGCATACTTTTTTCAAAAAGAGAAAGCACTCATCATAAACTTCATAAACAGATGTAATAAAATATTACACCAGGTTATCAGGTAGCGTTACCGGGTACGTTCCCGTTTTTTTATGTATAATGTTCGGGTATAAAGTTACCCGGAAACAAACTGTCATCCGATGACAATGATGCCTTTTTATTTATTATGTTTTTTTGACAGAAAGAAGGAAACAAAATAGTTTCTATTGTAAACTGTAATATGATGTTATTTAAAATTAAAGCTAAAAATATGCTATTTTTCGAGATCAAAGAATTATAAAACATGTACTTCCTGTAGTCAAATTCCATTTTAATTGTGTACCTATTTAGCTTATTTAATTGTATAAAAACACTTGAAAAAATACAAGTTTTTGAGGCGCATTTCAATAAAAAATGAAAAGCCATATAAAATATGGGTACATCACATAGATAAACAAACCACCTGACCTTCAAACTCAAACCATTCTCAAAATATTGAAATCAAGTGAAATGCACATTTTTATTTCATTCAAAATTGACAAGGAATTTGGATGATATGATCATAAATATATTTTTAATATGTTGTTACGGGACAGATTGAAATGCCAAATACTGCTGCACACTTGAAATTTGCATGACTGCAACGTGCAACTCTGAACTCAACTTATCTCTTTCAATCAGAAAAAAAGATTGTTTTTGAACTCAGATTGTCCTTGAACATTCCATATCATATAACAAGCTATCCATGCATGTTTTTCAAAGGATTAAAATATTTTTATGCGAATTCCAAGATAAATTTTTGCTTTTGCTGCTTGCTTGCCATCGTGAGAACTACTGGTCAAAATCAATTGTCTTTTAAACTATGATTGAAACAATGGAAGCAATATGAAGTGGCCGCCGTCTATGAATAAATGTTTTTTCCAGATGTAATTATTAATTTAAATGAGAAGCTATTATATTTTTTTTTGGGTACGTTTTAAACATAAAAGATAATTACTGTCTAGTGAACTGTCTAGTCAATATAATTTTCCATTGTTTTTTAAATACAACTGCGTCGTAGTAAAAAAAATGTTTCTATTGTATTTTTTCATGAATGGACTAAAGGTCATGATCATTCATATTTTTCAATTATTTTAATGAGAAAGAATTTTAAAGGAGTGTACATACCTGGGAGGCAAATTAGCTGACTGAACTGTATTATTATCTGATGTGGAGGAGCTGTCATCTCCATGATCACTTCCTAAAGTCGTGTCGTCCGTTTCTGGCTCAGTTTTTATTATTACCAAGTCTGGTTGTTTCTCTTCTTCAACGGCTTTTTCAGCGGCAGGATTTTTCTCTTGCTTTTCCTTGTCGTCATCATCACCTCCTCCTCCTTCATTCTCATCGTGTTTTACTTTCTCTTCTTCTTTCTTTTCTTGTTGACCAGTAGTAGTGGCTGCTGTTGTTGTGGAGGGAGTTGTAGCTGTAGATTTGGAGGAAGGTTCGGTGATGGTGGAGGGTACTATAGATTCTTCTAGAGTTTCCTCCGTCACATTACCACTACCACTCTCCTCGTCTTCTGTTGCTTTGCTTCCCATTCTGTTTGAGAATAAATTAATGTAAAAAGGGTTTAAAATTTTGCAAAAACGAAAATGTAAATTATAATTTTTTTAATGTTTTATTTTGTAATCTTTTACCTGTCGCCTTCTTTAGTTTTTCGTTCCTCTGTTTTCCCACCCATTTGTCATTTCAAATGGGATGAAAATAGTATTGTTTTAAAATAATTATTTTGATGATGAAATTATCACTTCACTTGGTTGACACTTTTAAAATTCACATTTACAAAGTTTTATCAGTTTTAAAACTTAGCTTTAGTTACACTTTTAACAGTATTTTAACAGGAATGACTATATATTATGTTACCAACGATAAATATTATTACTATTCTAATAATTTAACAGTTATTTTATGTTACTTTTAAATTATAATTGAGTGTCACCTAAAATATATTTTTAATAGCTCATCTTTTGCAAAATAATTAAGTCAACAGTCTAACAATTTATAATATAATATTTTATGTTTTTAAAATAGAATGTTCATTAGAAAGATAGTTTTTGCATTTTATATTAAAAGGAGAAAAGTGCCAGAAATATTGCAAAAACACACGTTATTTCTCTTAAATATTCAATAAATAGTCAACACTTAAAATATGCTTCTTCTAAAATTTAGATTTTTGAACAATAGCGAAAAAGCGAGAGAAGAATATATATATTTCTTTATCTTTATGTATCAATTTAATAATAGAGATATCAAGAAAGTTATGAAATATAGGTTATTTTTTTAGTTCAGAGAACGCACCAAGAAGATTTATAACTAATAATTTGTAATTAATTTTAACCGATGAGTTGTTTTCCTGGCAGTCAAAATATTCTTTATTTCAATCAGTCGTGGAGTTTCAAAACAGTTTCACTATTTAGTTCAAATGTTAAAATGTTCACTTGAAAATAATTATCATTATTAGTTCCTTATCTAATTGTTATCGAGACTTGAGACCCTTCAAAAAAATGAACAAACTGTTTAGTTTTCTGACTTGGATATTTTTTATAGTTTTTTAGGTCACATCAATGATTTTAGACTGAAAACTAGTCGTATTTTGAGATGAGTTGGATGACACAGACATTTTGATAAGCTTTTTTCCTTTTAAGATAAGCCAAAAGTCAGTTTATTTCTTGGACATCCGATTTATATTTATATATTTTTCTAGAGGATAAAGGCTTATCTCCACGTGTAAGATGTTAAGTAGCTTTTGAATAAGAATCACTGGAACTATAACGGCTTATTATAACGGCTCAAGAATTTGTTGAAAGGTTGAAATCTTCCGTTTTTAAGCCGCTTTCTTCTTTGATTTTTTTTTTTTTTCAAAGTGAAACTGGGAAGCCGTGTTTTCTTGAAAGTTGTTTATCTTTTTTGATTTCCGAGATGTTTTGCTGGTAAAGTCCACTATGTTGGAGGTTTCTTTTTCTTAAAGTCAGTCTTCTTTCTGTTCAGATTACAAAAAATATATATATTAATTTTTTTTACATAATTTCATGATTGTAAAGTTAATCTTTTCTCCTGTAAAATAAATGCAGTATTTTCTTACCATTTCCATTTAAAGTAGCGTCACAAATAGAATATTTTTTTTACTTCCGGTTCAAGCTCGTATTCTTCTTCAAAGTCAACTTGTGTTTGTCTGTCTGTCTCTCTGACTAATTTGTTTTATAATAATCTGTTTTTCTTTTAGATATTTACACAAAAGATTATTATTCTTAAATGGTTTTTTCTTCCAGTTTCCTTTATAATTTTCTCGAGTCTCTTGTTGATGTAGGCGTTCCAAGTCAGTCTCAAAAAACGTTTTTTAATATTCCAAAATAATTAGCAAGTTGAAAATATATTTAATATTTAAATATTTTAGCAGTTTATATATGGCAGCTATCAAAAATCATTAAAATATTGACAAATTACTGCATTTCTTTTGCCCTTTTTTATATGAAAACTGATACATAAACTATGTTAAAAGATTACTTATCTTTATCTTTCTGGCACTTGACAAATGACACAAAAGATTGCAAACTTTTATAAATTATTAGTATATTTTTTAAGATTATTTTATTTTATTCTAATTGTGAGACCAATCCAGTCTAAATAATAATTAATTATTTAGTTATTAACTCAGTCGAATTATAAATAAATATAAGAAAATGTTACAAACTAATTAACTATATGACAGATTGAGAAATATTTATAGATAAAGTAATAATAATAATATATATTTAGTTTGCACACAGACAAAAGGCCAATCAATTGAGAAGATTGAACTTCAATATTGCCTATTATTCTACCAATTTAATCAACACTTTATGTTTAATAGGCCGTTGTTGTCGCTCACTTTTCTATAATTGTCTATTATTAAATTACCAGCCAAGTTGATTACATATTTAATTGGCCATTCATCCATATAAGCTATAAATAAAGTCATTGTTCATTAGTTTTTGCATCAACATAATCTTTGCATGTTTTTCATGTAACCTTTCTCTTGATCATGTATCCATCTTGCAATATTTTCCAAGTTTTGCAATTCTTCCAAACAAATTTCTTTTCATGGTCGTCTTTCTTCTTCATGTTTTCTCCTTGAGATAAAAAAGGTATCTAAAATCTCTTTATTTTTTGCACTGTGCTTTATAGCACTACCACATAAACACTTTATTGCATGCTACCAGCAAAAACATTATTGCAAACTTTCTTTGTCTCAAAAAATTGCACTAAAACAGCTATAATTGTAAAGCAGATTTCAGATTTAAAGAAAGTTGATGTTTAATTTAAATTTAAACACTGACACAATTAAACTTAGAATTTTCACAAGAAATAAAATAAGATGTCAATCATGTTTTAAAACAATCGAGGTTTCATAAAATTGTAAGATATTTTGTTATTTTTTCTCCTTTCAAAGCTCTTATTAAGACTATTATAGTTGAAAATTACTCAGTCGAACATTTTTTTGTATATGCATTTATATTGAAAACTATTTACTAAACACTAAAAACTCATTAAAGCTAACAGTTTCTTAAAATATTAAGATCAATTCTTTCCCTTGAGTTATTATTTTAAAAGCTGATATTACTGGCGATAAAAATTTACACGTTCACACCTATACATATTGTCAAATGACCAAACAAATTTATCCAGCAAAAGTTTACCACTTTTTTTCTCCAAACTATCAATTTTATAACAGATTGTTATCAATGCGGTCAAAAATGATAAAGCTCAATGATAAACAACGGGAATATTTTGCATCAACACTTATCATCACTGTCTTTAAAACAAATTGTTATTCAACTTTAATGTCCAAAAAAACTTTTATTTACTTTTTAACCTTTTTTGTTATATTCCTTTCTTCAATCAAAACCCAAGTGCCTCCATAAACCCCATATAAATTATATTGCAAACTTTAAACTTCTTTCCCGAATAAATATAAAATAAATAGTTTATTTTTCCAAAAAACAATTTTTTTTGCTTCGTGACTATATTTTACGTATTGTGTCTTGTCTTCTTCCTCTCTAATTATTATTTATTAGTTTTTCAGAGATGTTTTTCTTATTTTGTCTCTCTGTATGTCTGTAAAAGATGTGTATAAAGAGATTTTTTTAGTATCTCCGAAGAAAATAAAAAGGAGAGATATATTCTAAATCTAAAATATTCTCTGTTTTTATTTTGGTATAGACACACATTCAACATTACACATAATACACGCACAAATATCTCAAAGAACCTAGGTTATTTCTCACTATTTTATCATCATCTCTGTTGTGCGTGTGTGTATACGCACAATATACGCATTATAAATATATATATCATCTCATCAGAGTACAGAGCAAAAGAACAGTAAAAGGTTCTAGAAAATGATATATGTTTATATAAAATATATTTAAAAGCCTTTATTTCGATGTCGCTCACTTTTATATTTTAAAAGACAAGCCAATATATATTTGACTGTGCGTATATTTTAAATAGGATCTGAGCTCCTCCTGTTTTAAATCTATCTTGTACTTGTATATATTACACAGAAATAATGTAACCCTTTTTACATCATATAGATGCGTATATGTATATTTTTATGCGTGTGCGTAAGAGTCCACGCACAAAACACACACAGGGCATTGTTCTTTCAATATTTTTTTTGGATTGGATGCGTATACTGTTGTTGTCGACGTCATGTTCATCATCATCATCATCTTCATGATAGCCATAGATAGAGAAGGGTTTATTATGCCTCTTTTTTATTTAGGTTACAAGACGAAAAAGGTTATACACCTACCACCTAAAACTATATATATATATATATTCTAGAAAAAAGATAATTATTACAATTATAGATTTTATATAAGTATATTTTCTATATATACGCACTTTATTTAAGGTCGATATATAAAATATAGTTTTTATTATTGTCTGTCTCTGTCTAAGAGTTACAGTTAAATGATGAAACTTGAAACTCGAACCTCAGAAAAACATGAGGGCGATATCTGATATAAGATGTCCATAGAAATATATATAATATTTAAAAAACTTTTTTGTAAGAATTACATTGCGTAGATGCGTATTCTATACACACGCATAATACATGGAGAAGCGAGCACACATCTCCTCAATCCAAATCCAGTTCACCCTCGGCTTATAGAGCCCCTGCCCTGCCTGCCTGCCTGTTTGTTATTAAAAAAATCTCGTCGAAATTCTTATTTTACCAGTTTTACTTTACTTTAAGAGGAATATACGCATAAAAGTGCGTGGCCTACGCATAATATAAAGTTTTTTTTATATGGAGAATTCTCTCTGTGAATCTGACTGATATTCATTCCTGTTGTTATTTGCTTTTTTTCTTCTTACTGCTTACATTGCAATGATATTATTTGAAATGATGAGAAGAAATAATAATAATAATAAGGACGATGAGATGTTCTTTTCTAGAGAGAAGGAGAAGGGGAATACAATAATAATATTTTCTATTTCTGTGGAAAATAGACCGTACAAAATAAAAGTCATAAAAGTGCGTGTACATATGTAAAAATCTACCCACATATAATGCTTTACCTTCCTCCCTCCCTCCCATATATTCCCTCCTCCTCCCCCTCCCCCTCCATATAAAAACATTAGTTTAGAACGTTAGAAGCCACCTACTCAAAAAATATATATCATCTTGTTCTACACACTATTATTATTCTTTTTCAATGCAATTCTTACCACAAAAGTAAAACCAGAGACATGGTGCGTGTGTATTAAAATGCGTACAGATTTGATAAAAAAATCTCTTCTGGCTCTGGCTCTTGTGTGTATACCTACCCATAAGTAAAAAAAAACTTGAAGGCAACAGTTAGTAACACGGACAAAATATAATAAAAAAATTGAAAGGACGCTTCTCATCTCCTTGCAGCAGCGTTTAACAAAAACCCATAGAAACGCTTCTCTCTTGGTCTATTGTAGATCCATCTACGCATAATATGTTCATGTTCTAACTTGTAACCTTATTCTCTCCTTCTACAAACTTAACTTACTATAGAAAAATACAGAGGAATCATTAATCATTAAAACTCCCTCACTTTAGCATTGAACAAGAAAAAAAATGTATGTCAATACATACGCACAAAAATATAATATATGTATACGCAATACGCACTCTTGTTTAGGAAATATTTTATATATAAGGTTATTATAGTAAAAAAAGGGGAAAGGATATATAATAATAATAATAAAAGCAAAATAAATGAAAAACTACTGATTGACACGCACAAAGAATTTTATACGTTCACGTCCTCCACTCTACATGTATTTCGTATAGAGTGCGAGTGCGGACATACGCACCCAAAAAAAACTTGTTTTTTTGCAAAGTGCGAATTGTGCGTAAACGTAACAAAGTAAAAGTTGTATACTCACAATGTATTTATTTTTTGGTGTTGAGAACTTTAGTCTATGATTGATTATTATTGTTAGAGGATATATTTTTTTCAATGTGTGGATAACTAATAACTTAACAATGAAAATGTTTGTTGTTTTCGTTCCGTCGTTGAAAAGCCTTCGCCATTGCATATCCAATCCACTAAATCCAGTAAAGTAAGTAAATTGAGTCTACCGAGTCAAAATACAATGTTTGCAGTAGAGATGAAAAAATGAATTCAGAAATGGATGGATGAATATGCTCTCAAAATATTACATCTATGTCGATAATGAACCATTAAACAAATAGTTGAAAATATGCTAAGATGAGCATAAAAATTTGCTAGTAATGTTTTTATTTTCTGCTAGTTCAGCGAAAATATTTAATGAGTTTTTATGATGATGGTGATGATGTATTTACAAGTTAATTAAAATTAAAGAGAGTTTTGCCATGAAATAAAAAGGATATAAGCTGCCTACGCATAATATATTGGAACACTGAAGAAACAATGTTGCTTTAGCAAAAATATTTTTGTAAAGATGTCCGTCAGACTGTTAGGCTCTCAGGGTCCTT
This sequence comes from Entomobrya corticalis, assembly GCA_034694325.1. NCBI lineage: Eukaryota > Metazoa > Arthropoda > Collembola > Entomobryomorpha > Entomobryidae > Entomobrya > Entomobrya corticalis. The sequence goes on along the minus strand of JAQFYG010000624.1, from coordinate 11,730 downwards.
CCTTCATTTGCCAAGAAAAAAAAGTAATCATAATTGTTTGTGTTAACATGTTAAATTGTATTTTTTAAGGGAAAGGGTTGTTACTTCTTGAATTGAATTTAGAAGATGTTTTAAATTTTAGAAGCTTTCACCCAAATAATTTTTTAAATGCTCGTGTAGCGTTGGTCGAGACGGTCAAGAAAAATATGTATAACTGTTTATTGAAGAAGTGATTACGTCAAACCTAGAAAAAAATATTAAATGTGGCTCATATTTTGACCAGCCACGCGCAATTTTTACGGATATCGGTATCGGTAGTATATACTGACTATATTGAAATAGTAGGGCACGCATTTAAAAAATATACCTAACAAATGTATAATATTTTATATGATAACATCAAGAACAATATCAGGTTTAGTTAAAGATAAAGTTAAAGTCTAGTCTGATACGTGTAAAGTATAAAAAGCTACCGGTTTTTTAGGGGCGACTTAATAAAAAAAACAACAACATTGGTTGTCTGATGATATGAGGTGGCAACACGACTATGACACCGTTAAAATGTCAAAGAAAATCAATAAGTGCGTATATAAGAGTACTTAAGTAATTAACAGGCTTATAGTTAGGTATTTGCATATAAAAATGTCATGAAAAAAGTGCGTAAATGCAAATGGGAATTGTGTGAAGTAAAAACAAATATTATTCTGCCCGGTTGGATGAAATGAAAGCTAGAATTTTGCCTAATTTTATTTTTTTTGCCAGAATATTTCATTCTGAGAGAGAGGCTCAGATACAGAAAGAAAAGGATTTCGTCCGCTTTATCGATTTTCCTTCTGCTTCTTCTTCTTGCCTCATTGCTGACATATTAGGCAAGCAAAATAGCGAATATTCCTCCTCGACAAATTTTGTTTTTGCAATCCAAAAAGTCTAAATGATTTCTGACATGATCATATATACAACTTTCACTTTGCACAACATTATTTTCCGAAGAGAAAGTTTTTTTGGGTGGGATGTTAGCAGTAAAAAAATTTAAATGGTGTTTTTGTTATGCAATTTTCTAATTTGAATGATAAATGCAAAGTTTATTCAAAATACCAGAGTCAATCCCAAAATAATGATGATGATCTTCCTACGCAAGGAATTATAATAGGAAGGGTTTTTATATGATAATAGATATGATGGTTTTTTGAGGAAGAAAACAACGGTAAACGGTTAAATACTTACGTGGGATCTATAGAAAACTATGTATATATCCAATACAGTGAATTTATTTTGCAATTTTCAGCAGCACAAGGAAAAAATATAATGTAATTGATGGAGAGTTGAAGATGAAGTTAACGAACGAAAAAGAGAGATGAAAAAACAAGATGATAGGTTTGATAGGTAATTGTGCATGGTAACATGATGGTAGGCATTAAATATCTTGAGAGAAGATCTTGATTTCCTTGGCCTATTACTCGGATGAAGATCAACTAATGATCGTCATCACCATAAACATAAACATCTCCATTCCACATTCAATCTTGTAATTTTTTGGACAGTTGTCGTCTTCATGTCTAAATTTCTATTTATCTTGTTTACAAATTTATTTATAGCATTTTACCTCATTATTATACTAAATATGTATCGATTCAGTTTAAATGTTGAATAGAGCATTAGATAAAAATTATGCAAGATAGGCAGGTATACAAATATAGAGGATGACTGTAAACATTTCTGGGGCGTATCGAGAATCTCCGGAATTCAGTGTCCAGAGCCCCGACACCCGAGAAATGTTATTCCGGTAGGACATCAAAGCATGTTTGCAACAAATGTAATGCCTGCTTTCATACAAACGGTTAAACTATATAAAAATTTTAACAATGTCATATTTATTTTTAAATCTCTATCTCCTAAACAGTTCATTGTGGACGATTGCAATGTGCCCTAATGAAATGCAAGTAAAAAAAGTGAGTTGCTGTGGACTAGTCGTAAGTTTGCAAGGTGAACTTGACCGTCTCCTCCGTTAAAAGTCAAGTGAACAGAAGCCGTTTACCTTTAAAAAATATTTTTGTTGACCTCCACCTCAGCAGACTTTATAAGACTCAATGTTATTTTATGATGGCAACTTTTTTCTCTATTTAACTTTAGTTCTACGCTACTAATTGACATTAAATTTACCATTTTATTTTACAATGTATTGTATAGACTATAGACCAAATACCAAATACACTTTGCATGCAGTTGGTAATCTACTACTTAATGGCATGGTAACCTTTCAATTTTATTTTAGTGGTTCCTTAACAATGAGCAACAATGTTTATCAGATTAATATTTTAAAGCGATGAACACTTTTTTTGCTTTGTTTTACTATTCATTATTCTAAGATACAGCATTCAACATCCAAACAATCAACTACTCTACACCTCACAAAATAATTAGCTACTAACTAGCAATTACTGATTAGCCAGACAGAACGGCTAACAACCAGTCTAAAAATCATTGAACAATGAACAGCATGTTAAAATACTAATAAAATCTCTAGTAATCACAATAATTAAAATGATAAGTTTAAGTAAGTATACCATTCCTACAAAAACTGCATTATATTAAAACTTTTCTTTGCCATTTGCCGTTACAATATATTCCTAACCGTTTCTAAGAGAACATTTTTGATTGAACAACAGCCAACGCCATCTTATTTTCTGTAAACCTTACTTCTCTAACGACAAGATGCACTGTTGCCCTCACCAACACATTCTCTCAGTTTTTTCATGAGCCAAAATTGCGGCAACTGGGAGCCTAATTCAGATTCAGACATTCAGAAAGAGATCTCTTCACTTCACAGTGTTCAGTGTTCACACTACTCAGAGATTTTGTTATGATGATGAAAGGGTTAAGTGTAGATTGCAAATGTATACGAACTAGAATGCAAGATGATCTTCATCTTTATCATGATCTGTTGTTATGTGTAACCGTAACGTACATTCAGAAACACAGACTGTGTCTTGCAGTTTATTAGTCAGTTTGAGATTTGAGTACTGCTCACATCATCACCACTAAATAATAACACATTAACTGCAGATTTATACACATGTTTATTAAATGTAGACGAAATCAATACCATTACCAATCACAAGCTTGTCATATAAGCACATGTATAAACTATAACGTTTTTTAACTCTAACGATTCATATGATTATTTTTTTGTAACGTTCTCTCATCTCCTCCGCATGTTCTCCTCGTACTTAAAGTTAACTGTGTAAATGATAAACGGCAAGGTAAAAAAGTGAAAGTATACTTGATACTTTGTTGAAGAAAAATTGATATCTTCCAATAGTAAAGAAATAACTGATCATTTTTATACAAGATACTACTAGTCAAAAAAAATTAACCGTGTTCGTGAACAAAAATTATATTAAGTTTACTGCTACAGTTACAAGTTGGTAGACAAAGTATATTAAGTTTTTTTATAGCAGCTTAAAAGTTAATCAAGTGTTGTGTAACTTGTGTAACGTCAAGAAGTAGAAGGGAATATATATTTTTATATCGTTTATTTTTTCTTTTGTGCCGTTGAACAGTGAAGAAAAAATATAGTCTAACAGCTTGTTAAAGTTAAAGTTATTGAATTATTTTTTGTAATCCATCTGGTTGTCGTTAATGTGGGAAAAATGTCGGACGACGGGAACGGAGAACAGATTTTGAATGAGGTGGAGGCGTCGGGTAAGAACAAAGCAAATAATGGCGTTAAAGTTATGAGTAAAAAACATATGTCTGGGAAAAAGATTTTTAACGGTGTTGAGTGAAGAACTGAGAACTGCAGCAGCTGTCAATTGTGTTTTTTAATTGTTTGGTTCGTTTGTTAATTGTGTTTTGTAGAGGACGGAAAGCCAAAACAATTAAGTGCGGCTCAAAAGAAAAGGGAGAAATTAAAATTGAAAAAGAAATTGGCGAAGGAAGCTGCAGAGGGAGATGGAGAAGGTGGAAATGAAACGAACGAGACAAATGCTGAGGGAGGTGCTGAAGGAGGATCAAAAGAGGAGGATGGAGGTGATGCTGCTGCTAAAAGTAAAAAGAAACCTGCTGCTGGAGGTGCGAAGGATAAGGGGAAGGATGCCAAGGGGAAAACGAAAGGTCCGAGTAAAGCGCAAATCGCTGCGATCCAGGCTGCTATTGCTGCTGCGAAAGAGGAGGAGGAGCGGCTGATGAGGGAGGAGGATGAAAAGGAGAGGCAGAGGGAGGAGGCGGAAGATGCTCGTCAGCAGAAATTGAGGGAGGAGCAGGAAAAGAAGGAGAGGAAGAAACTGAGGGAAAAAGAAAGGAAACTGAGATTAAAGGAGGAAGGGAAATTGTTAACGCCAAAACAAAAATTAGAGAAGCAAAGAGCCCAGCAATTAATAGAATCTTTGAAGGCGCAAGGTGCTGCTATACCGGAAGTTGGAGGGGAAAAGAAACCTAGATTGGGGACGAGACTCAGGCCCAAGAAAACTCAGCAACAGTCAAGTGTCGAGGAAAATGCAAATGAGAATGAGAAAAACGGTTCAGATCTTCAGAGTCAGATGGAGAACTTGTCGTTGGAGAGTGAGGAAGAGAAAAAGGAGGAGAAGATCAAGGACGCTTGGGATCAGACTGATGAGGAGGAAGAGGAGGAACAAGAATCCACGGAAAATGATAGATCGAGAACAGATGATGCTGAGAAAACAAATTCGGATGAGGATGATGGATCTGAGGATGATTCTGGAGGGGATTCCGATTCTGATGAAAGCAATGCAAATGAGGGAGGGGATGGATCTGGCGGGCACAGAGAAGGACCTAGAAGAAAAGAGGAACCTTCTGTTAGAATAGAAAAGCGACGGTTTGAAAATGATAAGAATAAATCGTTGAAGAATTTGAGGTCACCAGTGGTTTGTGTACTTGGTCATGTGGACACTGGGAAGACTAAGATTTTAGATAAATTGAGACGAACTCATGTACAGGATGGTGAGGCGGGAGGAATCACTCAGCAAATTGGTGCCACCAATGTTCCCATAGAGGCCATAAAAGAGTCTGCCAAGTTTGTGAAAACATTTGCCGACTTTGATGTGAAAGTACCTGGTTTACTACTTATCGATACTCCGGGGCACGAGTCGTTTAGTAATTTAAGGTCGAGAGGATCCTCCCTGTGTGATATCGCCATTCTCGTTGTGGACATCATGCATGGTCTCGAACCTCAGACTATTGAGTCCCTCAATCTGCTCAAGAACAAGAAGACGCCGTTTGTCGTGGCGTTGAACAAAATCGATAGAATTTACGACTGGAACCCTAATGCCAAGCGGGATGTTCGAGATGATATCAAGAATCAGTCGAAGAACTCGTTTTCTGAGTTTACAAAGCGTTCTAATGAGGTGATTGTCCAGTTTGCGGAGCAGGGGATGAACGCTGCCCTTTTTTATGAGAATCCTGACCCTACGGAATACGTTTCCATGGTTCCGACCAGCGCGTTGACTGGGGAGGGAATGGGCAACTTGATGGCGTTGATTGTGGAGTACTCCCAAAACATGCTTGCCAAACGACTGATGTACTCGAATGAACTTCAAGCAACGGTTTTGGAGGTCAAAGCGATTCCGGGATTGGGGACAACGGTGGACGTTATTCTGATTAATGGGACGTTGAGAGAGGGGGAAACGTTGATTTTGGCGGGTACTGATGGACCAATTGTGACACAAATTAGGTCACTGTTGACACCACAGCCGATGAAGGAGCTTCGTGTGAAGAACACGTATATTGAATATAAAGAGATTGATGGGGCGATTGGGGTAAAGATTGCGGCCAAGGACTTAGAGTCGGCAATCGCAGGATTGAATATTTTGGTTGCTTATCACCCGGACGAGGTGGATTGTTGTAAGGAGGAAGTTGCCAGGGAACTTAAGACTGCTTTGAGCTCATTTAGATTGCAGGAAAGAGGCGTTTATGTGCAGGCGTCGACACTCGGATCGCTGGAAGCGTTGCTTGAGTTTCTTAGAACTTCTACTATTCCGGTGAGCAATTGGCAGCAAACGATAAGTTTTGGCGTCATTTTATTTTAAACTGGTTACATTTTTCGTTTTTTTAAGTATGTTTTTTGTAGTTGCTTTATAGTTTGGAATAATAGTGTACTAATTGCATAGTTTGCAACTAATTTTAATGATATGATTTGCTTGGCTGTTTATAATAGTCTTTTTGTTTTTATTTTCGATAGGTAGAAAAATTGAAGTTTTTCGTTTATTTCCTGTTTATTTCTAGTACTCTGGGATCCGGATTGGACCAGTGGTCAAGAAGGATGTGATGAAGGCTTCTATTATGTTGGAACATGACAGCCAGTAAGAATTTTTTTTAAAGATTTCATTAAACCTATTTTATTACAATCTAATTAATTTTTTAATCGTTTAATTTCAGATACGCGGTTATATTGGCATTCGATGTGAAAATTGAAAGAGACGCACAGGACCTTGCGGACAATTTGGGTGTAAAAATATTTCAAGTAAAAAATCAATAAAAATTTCAATAATTACGATTTATTTTTTATTTGATTCGTTATAGGATTTTCCAAGTTATTAATTGTCTGTATTTATTTTCAGGCGGATATCATTTATCACTTGTTCGACAAGTTTATAGCATACAGAGATGAACTGAAAGCAAAAAAGCGGGAGGAGTTCAAACACATTGCCGTTTTCCCCTGCAAACTCAAAATTCTTCCACAATTCGTCTTCAACTCCCGTGATCCTATTGTCGTTGGCGTCAGCATAGAAGCCGGCACTATCAAAGAAGGAACCCCAATCTGTGTCCCTGTCCACGAATTCCTAGAAATCGGAAGAGTCACCTCCATCGAGATCAACCATAAGCAAGTGGACAAGGCAGTCAAGGGTCAAGAAGTTTGTATTAAAATTGAACCAATTCCTGGTGAAAGTCCAAAAATGTTAGGGCGTCATTTCGAGATTACTGACGTGCTCGTCTCCAAAATCACTAGAGAGTCTATCGACGCCTGTAAAGAGTACTTTCGTAATGATTTGCAAAAGGCGGATTGGCAACTCATGGTCGAGCTGAAAAAAATGTTCCAAATTATGTAAACCAACGGGCTATTCTTCAAATTTTGGAGATTTGTTTAGGCAAAAACTAAAATTCCAACAACAAAAACTATTTAAAAAATTGGGGATGACCGAACAGGAGGTATAATAGATAACTAGCTTTATATTTAAAAATCGTCTCAGCTCCCGTTGGTTTATCTTCCAAAATCGAAAGAATTATAACTACCCAAATTGCATAAAAATTACCTATGTAAATTTTTTGTGTCTCTCACCATGTTACAATTTATATTCAAACAAAGTAATTAAACTTGAAACTGAATTTATAATTATAATTGAAAAAAATACTAGAACAAAGTTTGGTTCTTATACAATCTACCAAAAAAACATACAAGAGAAACAAATATCCACCAAAATTCACCAAAAAACATGGTATTTTTTTGGTTGTTAGAAGTAAAAAATAATAATAAAAAGAAAGTATCTTTTTACGTAAATGTTCACAGTACAATGCTTTTGCGTCAACAATTTATATTTTTTTCATGTCTATAGAGCTATCATTATTATTATGCAAGTTCATTTACTATCTATTATTATCATTTTAGTTCATGGGTGCATGCATTTATCTTTCAAAGAGATATTTAGAGTTTTATTTGCTGCTGGCTTCTCTGAACTCTGGAGTCTGGAAGTTAATTTGACCAAAAATTTAAAAGTATGGCTTTGTATGAAAGGAAGATTTCTTTATAGTTGTTTTGCATGTTGCATGGCATACACGCAATCAAACAAGAAAATAGAGTTGAGAATGAATACAAGTCTAACAATATTTGGCGTGACTTGTCGTTCCAGATCGTAATGGTCGTCATATAATTATTAATTTTCATTCATTATCTTTCGGGTTGTATTTCATTCATAAAAATATATATCATAAATCATAGTTTTTGTTTCAAATGGTAACTTGGAAACTTAGTAAAAACTTAAAAGTTTTTAAGAAGATCCTGTCCATTTTCAAAAACCATTGAGGCTTTCTTAAAAAAGTGCAGGAGAGGAGAGCCCTCTGCCAACTTTCAAAAGCAACAAAAAAAGTTCATTCTTCGTCCTCCATAATTTCCTCTAGGTCAAAATTTTACACAGGAACTACCTTATAATCTCTCATAATAATTTTAAGTTTTTATACAAGATAATTAGACTTACTTTACCACACATTCACCACATATGTATATTTCAATTTTTCCTCATTAAAATCTCAACCATATAAATCGGAATCAGCACTCACTTCAATTTCAATCTGTGTATCTATCTACCTGAAAAATACCTGAGAAACGAAAATCCCATAAGCAAAATTGGTCTCTCTGTGAAAAGGTAGCAATCTACTTAGCAGATTTCACAGCATAATTTACTGTAATTATTACACTTCTTTCAAAAATAAAAATATATATCTTGGAAGAATCAAACACGTACAAAACGTAACGATTTTCATTGGGCACGGCATGCTCGTATACTATATATTTTTTTATTAAAACAAGTTGAAAAATATAAAATGTGGGGGAGGGCATAAGCACTTGACCATGGCAAGAAAACAACATCTTTTATCCATCTTTTTATTTTACAATTTTATAAAACATCTTTCAAAGTTGTTTCATTTTATTACATTGACTATGCAGTATATCGACTTGTTATGCAAAAAGATATTGTAACGTTATTACATTTATATGTATGTATACAGTGTACGCCTTTTTAGCCTTTAAATATTTCAATTGCAATGGATAGATGGTAGTAGGTACTGCATTACGTACTTTGTGGCATCTTGAACAATTATAATTATAATACTGGTTATAATGATAACTTGAAACAGAAAGAGGAAAAGGTGAATTAAGTTCCAGTCTGTCTTTAAACTTAAAAATAGATTGTTATACAAAAAAACTAGAATCTTCTTCTTCTTCTCTCGGGTAAAATTCTAGTAATCATGTGTAATTATCATTGAGAGAAATGATAATGATCTTATTTTTTATATGAAACTCATACGATTTCTTGTCTGTCAGCAAAAAAATAGTTTTCATTCATGAAAAATTTATTCTCCACAGTTGCAATTTTTTTGCCAAGTGGTTCATTTCTTTATATGTTTTTGTGGTGTTAGCTATTGCACAACTGCAAAGTCCCTGTGCTGTTTTCTGTCAGTTTGACTGGACGCTGGACACTACTGCTGTGGTCAGGATTTAAAAAGGATGCGACAATCCTTTAAATATTAGCTTGTTTTTTAATAAATTTCAATCTTCTCTGTGGATCTCTGGCGGTCAATAATATGGAGTGAGTGAGGAAGGAGGATGATGACGAATGAAATGAAAATGAAGCCGACAACGGGAAATAAAAAATCATAAGTTATTTAGCCCCAACATCAGCATGTTCATCTGATATAATGGCATATTTTGCAGCGGAAGGGATGGTCAATAGATACCGCAAAAGTTTTTATCACATAGCCCCATAAATATATGAAGTGTAATCTATCAGATAAAATTTTTCGGCTATTAATATTTTAATGATGAGATTTCTTTTGCAAAATATGTTTCATGATCAATTGGAATCGTGCAAATAGTGCATAAAATCTTTGTACGTGAATTGCATTTTCATTTTTGTGTGTGCAGATAATTCCATAATTTGTTATGGGCGCACATCCTCAATTACTAGAACTTTTTATAATGGCATCAGCAAAAATCATTCATTAAAAATGGAAATTACTGCGTAAATTATTATTTTTTTACAACTTGGATGGATGCTCTTAGTTTTTGTGAATGGAACTGTTTTTGCGTGCGTGTGCAGAAAAATATGATGGGAAGCCATCTGCTCTTTTGGAAATAAAATGTTTGGTGTACGTGTCTATTTGGCAGTGTGGAATTGCATCATATACGATTCATTACCATATTATTATTTTCTCAAATTTTTGCTGGCGTTAGGATATTTTTATGAATGAATCGTAGTAAAAATAAATGTCAACTAAACGTAAAATATAGTGAAGCCATGTAACTCTCAATCTGACTATAATATTTTAGATGAGATTTCAAGTTTCTCTAAAAATTAACTGTTTAATAAGCAATCAGCATATTCAGCAGTTATTGACCAGATGACTTTTGTCAGAATTTGCGTAATACTTTGTCCTTTAAATTATTGTTAAGGATGTATTAAAATCAATGAGGAAAAATGCTATAAAATAAATATTTTATGATAAAAACTGTCATATTTTAAAGTAGCGCATACTTAACAAGTTCCAGAAAACTGAAACCAAAATCTTTACTTGTTTATAATTAATTATAATTCAACCAAGCTGGAAACCATATGACAATAATATTTACTCTGTCGAGGCCAAACTCTATTAAAATTAAAACGAAGACATGTAAAAAGTAATAATTTTGTAATGAATGAGTTGAAAGATAAAAACACTATCTATTTTTTATTAATTTGTAGCTAACTAAATACATTTGCTACTGCTACTTTACTTTACGTACATTTTTCTTCTTCAAAAGTAATCAACATTTTGAAAGATTTCTTCTTGATCTTTAGGTCAAACAACTTGTACTCAACTTTAACATCAAACTAATTTCTGATATCGGTCATGGCAAAAACATTTTTATATTTTTATTTAAAATGGATTAAAACATGTTTCTTTTTTTCAATCAAATCAATATTCAAAAAAATATTTTCAAATAAGTAGAGTTCACACTTTACTCATTTTACTTTACAGGCATCTCATCTCTCACAAAATTTCCTCAAAATATGTTGAGATGTCGTTAACAGCTACTTGAACATGGCAAACACTTCCCCATCAACATTCTCAACGACAAGATGAATGTATCAGTAACCTCTTGAAATTCTCAACCAATTTATTATTTATTTCCCAAAAGACAAACAAGTAACTAATTTTCAAATCTAAAACTTTTTTTCTAATTTAATTGTAAATCTTTTAAAATATCACCATGGCAACCAACAGACAACAGACGATGGATGAATGCTGCTAGTGTCTGGTGTCTATGGCGACGACGCTCGTGCTAGTAATCTCCTCTCACAAAATAAATTACCAATTTCATTTTGTTTTTACGTAATGTAATCCATATCATTATAAATTAATAGACACGGAGAGAGTAGTATAATAGTCTGATAGTCTATATTTTAACAATTATAGTCCCCCAAAATATTAATTTTTTTGTGGGGTCATTATTTCATAAAATGCAAGTGTCGTTTCATTTCATTTTAAATTGATAATAAAGGCCACTTCCACCTACTTCATCTTTTCATCTTTTTTTCTGCCTTCAAGCTTTCATTTAAAAAAACAACTTGTTGTAAAGTCAAAAGTAAAATGCTACAAACAAGCCTACAAGAAACTCTAGTAACCCTTTTCAATATACATATTAATATTATTATTATATATAATTTTTATTATTTCATATTTTACAATTTATTTACTTTAGATCTTGTACTAGTTTGGGGAGAACGAGTCAAGTCTTCAACTCAATTCTTCATATCACAACCAGAATAAGATTTTTCGAGTTCGAATACAACTTTGTATTTTCAAATGAAATACAAATTTTTCAACAAAACAAATGAACAAGAAATATTATTTGGCTTGGTACTTGGTATAGAATTGAAAAAAGGGTTATGAATGAATGAATGAAAAAAATATGAATGTATGTATGTATTTCAATGAATGAATAGTGAACAACTCACACAGGGGAGCAGCATGTACTGT
>JAQFYG010000623.1:0-27090 GCA_034694325.1 Entomobrya corticalis | reverse complement strand
TGGTTTCGGTAATGGTATCATTGGTATCGTTTACAGAGTACTTTTGTAAGTTGGATATTTTACGACAAACCAAGTTTGTTATTATTAATATTACGGACATATCTTTGGTATTGAATTGCTTACATAATGCAATATGACTACTTGTTCAATATGACAGTTTTCCTCCGTTACTTTAACATTTAGCCAAGCAGGATTTCTTGAAGTATGAAATCATACATCAAACATCAGTTTTGCTTCGAGCTCATACTTTACGCTCTTCGGATTGATGATTTTGAACCGCGAGTTCTGATCGAGTTTTATTTTTATTTCTGGGAATGTTTTTAAGCCAGCAATATCATACACGGATGATGTAGGCATAACATAATATGCTATCATATCATCATCATGGCTTTGCTCAATCCATTGGGAGCAAGAATAGAAGCCCGTTTTACCCTTTTGCGCTGATATTGCATGTTTTGATGATGAATGTGTGAATTCAGTCAAACTGTCATCCTCACTGTATGAGATGCGGTGAAAGTACTTTGTAGATTCTTTCACGCATTGAAAATAATATAGCCTGCAGTGCAGTGGCGACTCCAAAAAACTCACGCCAAAATTATAAGTAAGCCCCTCAAAAAAAGCTGTACGGACAGGGCACGACACCCGGATCTGCAGCTACCAAACCATATCATATCATAATATTGGTTTATCCCAAAAGATTTGACAATGTGAAGGAGGAAATAGTATACGGATCGTCCATCCATCAGTGCCCAGTCCATGTCGACAGCAGTAAGGTTGATCCTCAATAACTCTCACATTCTCTGTGATCTTCACAGAAAACGGACATTGGAAAAAGGGACTTGGCTTTTGGTTTCATTTGGGATATTTGGATTTGGATAGACAAACTTGTACACAAATATAATAATATCGTCCTCTCTTCCTTGTCCCCAATCCTATATCTTTTTCAGTGATGCGTAATGCACAAAAGCTGGTGAATGCAGTGATGTTGGGATCGTTGGATACTGTTCCGTATCGGAGAAAGGAAAGTTATTATATTACTTTTTGTTCAAATAATAGGAATAACGAATGAAACAAAATATAAGTAGTAGTGGGACAAAAAAAGTTGAAACTTACAAACAATGTTTCCCAATTCCCAACTAATACTTGAATGCGAAAGGGAAAAATAATAGAAGGGATTATATTATTCCGTGTGTATCACGTTCCCCCCTTAAGCTTCCATTATATTCTCATGGGAAATTGCTTTCACCAAGAGTGAAAATAACAAATGTTCGTGTTACGACTGTTTTTACTACTTACTACGCTACTTTTATACTATTTGTATGTACTCTCACCTGTGAGTTCGTTGGTTAGTTTAAAAGAAGTTTATAGTTTGATGTAGATTTGGATATGGTTAAAATTCAAAACATTACTTATGTACTTTAGTCGTGTTGTTTCATTCAATATTCACAAGCTTGATGTAAAATATATTATATATAGACACAAATATCCTTCATTTTGTTTTACAACTCTCGATAATCTCATGTACGTATGTAATATAAGCATATTTATTAGGAAACAAAATGTATAAGTGAAAAATGCATATACATTATGCATATATTTTGGGCTAACCTAGTGTCTTTTGCTTATCGGCCAAATAAGTATATTCAATCCCAAACATGTATATAATCTTTCTCCCGGCCACGGGGAGAAATACAACAGTTAGAGGTAAGGGGAGGAAGAAGTAAAAAAGTAGATGCAAAGTTCGACAGTAGGACAAATCTATTTTTCAATCTCTCACTTCTCACTCTTCGCGTTCTATGGTGCAGTGGCTGCTCGTGTACACTTACTTACTCTCATGCATCCTACCATTCGTTTACACCCTATAATTCTTTATAATACATTCAGACAACCAGTCACATTATCCTTTTTCAAAGATTTTTTTTTCTTTTGTTACAATAGGACTATAGGACTTTCATCTTTTGACTTCAACTGTGTATACTGACAATGAGTGAATAGATATAACTGGAGCATGAATGCACATATAATTTCAACTTTCAAAAAAGTTTTTTACGTGAATGAGTTTACCGTACATCAGTTATACATTCACATACGATATGAATGAATATGAACGCTAACTATTGGGAAAGTAAAAAAGTATCAGTTCCACTGGCGGGCAAGCCAGAAAAGAAACTTATTTTGGGAGAAAGGCGATCTATGGGAGGAAAAGATGTTTACTTTCCCATCATCCTTATGTTGTTGTCAGTTGTAAACCATGCTAAATGTACCCACGTAAATAATATATTCAGCATTGTTCTATATTTGGCTATGTAAATGCATAAAATTTTATAAATATATTGAAGAAATACATATACAAAATGATGGTTTTTGCCGAAACCGGAAAGAAAAGCTACCTCTTTCACTTGGAACAAAATGCCAAGATCAGAAGACTAACTTTCTTTCTATGAAGCTTGCATAACAAGATTCAAACGAGATGATAGAAGAAATTCTCTAAATAAAAGTGGGAGGTAAGCCGATATTGCATTTATCGTAAAGTAGCTAACTGTCTCATTGAAAAGGCAACATTTTGATGAAGTTACCCAGCTCTTTATTTTCGTCCTTATCTTCTTTCGTTTTCTGCTGTTGACGTAAAGTCAGACTTCTTTACTTAGAATATTGCTTTTTGTTTCCGCTTTATACATATGCATGCTTGCTGGCACATTTAATTTAATCCTTAAGTAAAGCCCACGCATTCATTTTTTAAGTGTCAGTCAATAAGCATTCATCTTGCCTTCTACGTCAGTGATATTTTCTAGCAGCTAAAAACGTATTACAGATTTTCTACAACAACAACAAATGGATAAAATTAGAAAATTGGATGTGATGAAAAATACTCTACCAGCTAGATAGATATTCAGGAAAAATGCTAAAGAAAGAAAAACTTTTAAACGTGGCTTTAAAAATGCTATTTCTTTGGAGAGAATATAAGGTTGAAGGTATCTTTTTCCCTAACGCTTGAAAGAATCATCATCATACAATTTGTGGGGCAAACCTAACATCTGGCACCAACAAACACACAAAAAATAAGACGAGAGAAAGAAAGAGATGTTACTGATGATGGGAAACCTTTTTTCTTTCAAGACTTTTAAGCTTCTTCAAAAAATAAGGCGAATGCATTATAATGAAGACACTAAAGTTTAAGAGAGATGGGTTGAGAAGGAGAAAGTTTTTCTTTTTAAATAAGAATTACTCATCACGAAAATGAAAAGGGCTTAAGAAAGGGAAAAAGTTTAATTTCGAGACGAAAGGCAAACAAGTAATATGCATGTGTGTATACAAGTTTGAAAGTATAATTTAGTGTACATTATAGACTCATCGGTTCTCTCAAATAGATTTAGCAAAAAATTGAGGTATAATAGTAAATGAAATATAGATAGATATATTTTTATATCGAGCTGCTGAAAGCTAAAGCTCTAGTTGTTTTGTTTTTGCGATAGGCGATGTTCCCCATTTTTCTGTTTAGCAAAGCAAATAAGACTTGAAATGTTTATGGTACGCCTTTGAACTCCTGTATAGAAACAATGTTCAACCAGCTAGGATATAAAAATATCGGACGCTGAGACAGTTTTTGTTTTTAAGAGATCTTTTGTTGCATAAACAATTTTATTTAAATTTAAAGAGTAAAACTTCAAACTTTTAACTTGAGTGATTTATGAGTTCGAAGTTTGCTTACTAGGTAGTCATCATACAATGATGTACATACACGAGCTGGAATCTATACATCCGATGTATTTTTTTTTCAATTTTCATTCTACTGAAGATCATGCCAAAACTTTCCAATTAGTGAAAGTGAAATGAGGGTTTATAAACTACGTGGAAGTATTAAACATGAGTTCTGGTTTTTATAAGGTGTATTTCATACACGTAAAAGTTGTCATCCCAAAAACAAATTTTTCAGGATGACTATAAGTTGTGGTACTATGTAATGTCAAATCTGCCATTTACAAAATTACTGTTGAGGTAGATAGCATATAATGGAGTGGGCAAGGTTG
This sequence comes from Entomobrya corticalis, assembly GCA_034694325.1. Taxonomy (NCBI): domain Eukaryota; kingdom Metazoa; phylum Arthropoda; class Collembola; order Entomobryomorpha; family Entomobryidae; genus Entomobrya; species Entomobrya corticalis. The sequence goes on along the minus strand of JAQFYG010000623.1, from coordinate 23,062 downwards.
GAAGATGATAATACTCCGGGATTGCGTCGTTGTGCTGTCTATTATGGCAGGTTTTAAAAATGCTCGCTCTCTTGATGACAGAACATTATTCTCACACTCACTAAAAGTTTTGAGCTGTGTAGTTTATGAAACACGCTTTTAAACTACAGTGATTATTTTCAAGCTTTTATAGACTTCTGAAATAGAAAAAACGTCTTAGGGGATATCAGTCATTGTATAAATATATGCCTGTATGAATGTGAATGTTTATGATAGCATTTTGAAGGATGGGATGAGTGAAATTCTCTTGGTAAATTGGGAATAGTTTTTTATTCAAGAAGTAAATTTGGAATTTTAAGAGGTTTCTGAAGGACCAGCATTCTCGGTATACAAAACATAAGTGAATGTATATATGCACACAGTTAATTGCTTTCACTTGTAATTCAACTCTTTCGTTGTTCTCCATACGAAACTCTATTTTCTCTACTCTTTCCTGCTTCTGCGATGTTATCTCATCTCTCAACCAAATCCTCCTGTTTTTCTTCCTCTTGTCATAGTATTTATTATAAGACTATCCGGGTAATTTTAGTGGGATCCCGGAGATTGGATTGAAAGAATAGTATGCGTTGTCATCATCAGACTTGATGTGGAATTTGAAACGGACATTATTCTGTTGAGAAGGACATGCACACGCACTAACCCATTTTGCTTTTCTATTCAGTTTTGTGTACTAAAAGTGGTGGTAAGGCAAGGTTTATTGCTTCTCCACTTCAAATATCCATTTGCATTTGTAATCAATTCCACTCTCCTGCTTGCCTACTTGCTTTGTTTGACTTGTCTGGATAATGCATGTGTAAAATGGTGGATGGGTTTAACTATATTATGGCTTTCAGTTTTACACCGAAACCAAAAACGAGTTTTGAGTCACAAAAGAGAAAGCGTCAAAACACGTCAGCGCAAGATGGCATAATACGAGATAAAAACCGAGTAAACAAGGAATACGCATATGTATATATCCATCCGTAATAATAAGACCGCTAAAAACATTCATTTGTTAGTGAAGCAGAAAAGAGAAGATTCGGGTCGAGATATAAAGTTACATGACAAAAGCTTTCTTTTAATAAGGTTCCGTTTTCTAGTTTTAACATTTTCAAATGAATGTATATCATATCAAGTGGCTGCCGCAGCCGAGCTGAAAAGTGGTACATCCGTTGAATACCTAGTCATATTATATACCTTGCTTGATATACATCTTCATATATTTTGCTCAGTGTAATTTTTTTACTTATATGTTCTTTAGAGAGAGGAAAATGAAAACAGAGCCAGCGGGATAAGGTTGACTTAGAAATTCAATAATAGATCTGGGCCTTTTTTCTCCTTTTCTGCTGAGCTGAGGGACCCGTAATAAAGCAGAATTCACTTTCATCTTAGGTTGCCCCTGTGTCTTTTATATGTAGTATTTACTTCTTTTTTCTACCTCCTCCTACTTTCTCCATTATTTAGCTTTCCTTGGTACTTGAGAAAATAAGAATGATCTTTTAAAAGAGGACCGAGAGAGAATGAGATCTCATTTTAAAGAAGGTTTGCCTTTGCTACTGATGTTAGAAAAGAAATACAATGAAATGAGTTTGAGGGGCGGGTTAGGTGGTGGTGGTAGCACTAAAGTAAAATGAAAATGGTTTTCTTTTCACTAGTGCTGCTTCTACAATTGTTAGCTTCGGGCACATGAGTATGAGACGCACATCAAGTAATGTTTGCATGTTTCTTTTTTCATGTTCAGTACAATTCAAAAAGGTTTAGTAGAAATGAAAAAGCAGTAAAATGTTTATCTAGGGATTTTTAGGACCTATACATGATAAACGATCCTTATAATGTCTTGTGATATGAAGCAGTTGTTGGTATACACGGAGCAAATAAAATTGGTGTAGAATTTTTAATGATACAGATTTAACGATGGTTTTCCCATTTGGTGTATGTATAGTAATGTGGGTTTGAAATTTTCATTAAAGTCAATGAATTTAAATGAACAAAAGAGTACAATCTTTCCATTTCCAACTATTGTTGACTCAAACTTTCTTCTTTCTTTGTGAAATAGTTTGTTCTGCGTGAGCTGCTGATATTGATGTTTTCATTTATTTTGTTTGACACAATTTAAGTAAAAACGATGTTCATCAAACTTTGAGCTGTTTTTAACAGGAGTACAAACATTCATAAAAGGAATGAACATGTTTAAATGTTGGAGCTTTTCAGAAGAGTATTAATGTCATGAATTCATAATAGCATTTAAATAAAGTATATCTGCTCTACTTATCGATAGTAATTACATATGTGCACAATTGTACAGTATAGTTTTTGCGACTTTGTTCATTACTCAAAAACTTTAGAGCAACGCAATTCACAGCGTGCACGCATATCATTTAGTAATGTAATCCTGCGAGTGTCGTTCATAAATAATAAGATTCCTTTCCGTCGCTTATGTCACTTCCCGGTGATGACAACAGCTTAAAAGCTGAATTTAAAGCTTTTAAATTCCGTACATCGTCATCATTGTAATAACAATAATGACGCATAAACATTCGTTGGAAGTGAAACATAAAAGTGAACTCACTATTCAGAACATTTCATGAAGCATTTTGATTATTACTTGTACTAGCTCGATGATATAAAATATACTTATAATAAGATAAGTGTAATTAAATATGCTTTCGTAGAAAGCTAGTAATCAAGCAAAATACAAGCAACTGTCACATGCAGCTTGCCTATTCCAATAATTCTAGCAGAAGCTTTATTTAAGCATATATTCGGAGAAAAACGCAATACGTGTGTAGTAAATAAAGTTAACGAAATATGTTCACCGGAAATGAGAGAAAAGTACAGATACAAAGTGTGATGAGAATCTAAGAAAGCCTCCCACTCAACTAATGCAGTAGCCAAGTCACATAATAAAATATCTAAAATTAATATCGAGTATTAGCGAGGCGTCATTCCGTAAGAGATGTCGTGCTGCTAGAATTAACCTAGCACTAGCTTCATTGATTTATTTGCCAAGTTTTGTTCATTGTGCCAAAGTGAATTAGAGTGTCTCTCTTTCTATTCAACGACAACATGGAGAGAGGAGGAACGATGAAATGAGATATGAAATCTAGCATTTTATTCACGACACGACTCATCATAGCAGTTGCTCTATAAGACTGTACGGTATTATTATGTTTACTCATTCTTTCATTGCATCTTATTTCATATCATATATTTATACTCACTATTTGTGCTCCTTTTTAAAATTGTTTACCTCTTTTAAACTAAGAAAATTAGCTTTCCTAAACATCGAATCTAGGTATTTCATTTATTTTTATCAAAATGTCTAATGCTAGTACAAATATAATCTTAAGTATTTGCTAAAAAAGGTTAATTGACAAAAATTGATCAAAAAAATATATAGTTTTACAAGTATATATTCGGAATTTATATCGTCTTTTCATGACATAACATGCTGTCACAATTATTCTCTGTTTTATAGTTTATTTTATCTCTTAAACAAGAGATTAATGGTAAATTAATGCATGAATGAATGAATTCCGATGGAAAGAAAAAACTTTTATTTTCCTTAGAAGAACGCGCATTTTAATCCTTTTAATATTATTTTTAATTAGTAATGTGACAAATTTCCCCAAGAAAAGTGTCACTTTGAGTTTTGCTTAGTTAGTTGATTCTTTATAGTTTTCTACTTTTCTACGTGTCTCTAGTCTCTAGTCCCTATGTATATATACTTGTTTGTTATACTAACAGCTCACTTATTAAAGTTGGCTCTGACCTCTCTGGGACAATTCTTCGTTTCATATGTTTTTATGAAAGTTTTGGCTCCCTTTTGGCTTAGAGATGACAAGAAAAGGTGTCCAACTGAATGACAAATGTCTCTGTGAGTCTTACGAGGGTAGAATTAGCAAGAGGACAAATTTGTAAAAAGCCATGAAGACATGTAGTACATCCACCGTTTGAATGTGAAAAATGTTTCATATAAAATGCTCTATTCAGCAGTTAAATGTAATCTCTTAAATGCCTATACTTAAGACTTAAGCGAGCGAAAACCTAAAAAGAATCCATCCTCTTGAATACAATGTATCTACTTCGAGCAATTCTTAGTTACTCTGATATTCTTGGCTCGTTCCCGTGCGTGTGTGTAAGGATGTTACATTAGTGCCATACTTTCGCACTGGATTCAATACGAAATGTTGTGTACGCAATGTTGAACGTGGAATTTATTTTATATGATGTGATCTAAAATATCTTATGGAAGAACGAGGACGACATGGTGTTACCACGAACGAACCACTAACTAGCTACCACCGCCACCACCTATACCACACTTAAGCTTAAAAAGCTAAAGGGCTAAGGGCTTCTGAACTGTCTACTTGACGTGCTATCATGAATACTTGTCTTTTGCAATTGTGGGGTTGACTGAGAGCTTAGAGACTTTGGAACCTTTTTATATTATACGTAATATGTTGGCTCACGTTCTAATTGACATTAGAGAAAGAAGGAAGGAAGAAGAACAAAGCTTAAAAAATAAAGGATTATAATATATTACCTATATAAAAGGTTTATTTTTTAGGTTGCACATCTTTTGCTTTCCCTTCTTGCTGGACGTGCATTACTTCTACCAAATTCCATAAGAACGTTTAGAACATAAAAAGTTGGAGGAGGAAAAGGATGGTTAAAATTCCGTACAACTGTCGGAAAGAACAAAATGAAACTCTCCTCATGATGATATTAAAGTTTTCTGGCAGCAGAGTGACATATTCTTCTTCAAATATGGGAAATTCAAGTGGAAGCATCCTTTTCTCTAGAGTAATCATCCTCTACTTTTTTACTGTATTACATTTTTTGTCTGAATTGTTTTTCTTCTCTCTTGGAAAAAATTCATTGCAGTATTCACTATGCCACATTGTATTGACATTGACACAATGAAAAATGCCAAGTCAGAAATGGGATGCTACTTCTTTGATAAAAAAATATGTTAGAAAATGGTTTGATTCCCCATCCTCATCGTCTACCATAAATAATTATTGAGAGGATTTAGAGATGAATAGCACTGTATAGAAGTAGATCACAATATTGAAAGTTATAGATAGTTACCATCATTTATGTCAATTTTTTATCTAGTCTAGTTGCATTCTTACATTGTGTATGGGTGGATATTACAGTAAGCGATTGTTGAGCAAAAAAATACAAGCATTCCTCCAACCATTATTATGCCACCATACCCGTGCTACTGTATTCTTCTGGACAAGAAGAGAAAACTATGTAGACACGTAATTAAATTTTGTGGTGGTTGGTAAAGTGATCGAATTCACTATCATGATTCACTTTGCCGCGCCACTTCCCTTTGGATATGCTCTTTTTGTGCGGCCGCATTTACTGCGCTAATGCTCAAATTACCCGAATCGTACAACGAAAGCATTTTAATTTAGGTAGGCTTTTTCCGCCATCCATATAACCCATAAAATGAAAGAAAATTGTGTAATGGTGTAAGCTATTCAGCTCTTCTTCTTCTCATCGTTTCTTTTCTCTTCTGGAATCTGTGCACAATCAGATTATCATCATTTTGGTGTTTGGTACGTTATGTAATTTTGGGATGAGGTTGTTTCGTTGTCGATGTTGTAAAACTCCTTTAAAGAAGAAGCACAATACTAGCTGGTGAGAAAATGGTGGTGTCTAATATGCGATTTTGTCGGGGGTTTTGCCAAAAACCTAAATCTAATAACTTGGTCCCTTTGTTGAAAGGATATTAAATAGCCAGATTAAATTACATGTCTTTTCAAGACTCTTGCTCCTTGAGACTCTGGAATTTTAGTTCTAATGGAAGGATGGCTTGAGCAAGAAGAATGGCTTATTTTGGATACATCTCTCTATCTCTCTTTGTTTGTGGCCTTAATATTAGTCACCACAGATTTGAAGACAACGCTAGTGTTATTGTTCTAAAATAAAGCTAAATCCAAAAGAAAGCACACCCAAGTCTCTATGCATTACTTTCAGATTCAAGAGTAAAGACATAATTCTAATTCTGTTTGGATTTTGGAGGAGCAACAGCTGCATCACTAGATTACAAATATTTGCACGTGCTTAATAGCCACTTTGTATTTATGGATCAAGTGGATTTATCGGTGGCTCTTATTAAATTAAAATATGCACAACTATTGCTGTGGCATGTTTCAACAGAGAAACATTGTTAATGAGTGAGTGTAAAATGATTTTATCTTTTTTACGTGTTTTGGCTAAAGGATATGAAGAGGATATAAAAACAATGTGAAAGGAATGTGATAAAATTTTATTTTTATTCCAATATTATCTTGGTTCTCTGTACTAGAGTTTCGAACAAAATAGTTGATAATCAATTTTCAAGGGTCTATTCAGATTTCACGCATCAAATCAAATGAGATGTCTCATTTTGAATGCTATGTACACAGCGTTTCCAATTTGAGCAGAAGCCACTTGAAAATGGAGATGGTTTAACAATAAAGAACCACAGACTTTTTCATAAAGCTATATATGCTCGTCGAGAAAATGAAGTTTCATCCTTCATATTATGTTTACGTCTTCATTTCACCAAAAGGGTAATGCTCTTTTTTATACGATTCATTCTATAAAAATCTACTGCTTCAAAAGTTGTAACCACGAACCGCTCACTTGAAAAAGGAACTTCTTGATGGTGCGTTAGTCCACTTGAGATGAAGATACTACCACACAGAGAACGCTTACCATGAACTCTGACTCTGAAACCTGCAACATCTCTTGACTCACATCACCACCACCACTACCGACACTACCACTTTCCCCAAAAGCGGAGAATAAACTTTTTAATTCGCTTTCTTGGGTAACTTGTTAGTTCAGTTCAACTTACTTCACGCTTGCTTGTCGTGTTGTTGATGTTGCCGTTTGCGTTTTTGTATAATTTCTATCCAAATGTTAATACACTCTCTCATTGTCAGTTTACTACTACACATTTCCGTATAATAGCATGTATCTACAATCCACAAACGATTCAAACGAGAAAAAAATATAAAAAGTACGTTGTCGTTCTTCTGTTATGAATGTTGTGTTTACTGTATCACCACTTTCTCTTTACTTTACGTACCTATACAACTATCTGCTTTACTTGTATATAGGTATTTATAGAAAACTTTATAGAAAACGCGTTGGTTTCCTGTGATATGCATGTACATTTTGGCTTCACTTATTTTTGCGCTTTCTCCAAAACTAGCAACACTTTTATGAAGACATTGTAAACTTTGTAACCTTCGTGTAATTTTCCTTGTGGCTCGTTCTTGCTAACTACAAAAAGTCGGAAGTTCATAAGTAGCGTGGCACCGGCAGTTTGATGAGAATGTGGTTTGGTTGATTGCTTAATCTTCTCGAAAGAGGAAGAAAGTGAAAAAAGAATAGACATGAGAGAAAGCTCTTTTTGAAGAAGAAAATCTTTGAAACTTTTAGATATTGCTTCATCAAAATATAATGTATATATCTACGTGTGCTAGTGATAATATGCTTTCCAGTTACTTCTTTTCCAAATCTTTTTTCATTTTCATCATTTCATCCTTCTGCTAGATAATATGAAGTAATTTTCATCTGTGAAACATTTTCTTTCTCCGTCATGATGACAAAACTTTTGTCACAAAATTTCTCTCCTGTTACATCTTACAATTGTAATGTTGCGGGAGTAATTTTTTTCATAAAAAAGTAAAGAAATGATTGTTGTGTGGGCTTTCATTTTTTTACCTGATGCTGTTCCTCATTCACAATACATTTATTTTTAGAAAATTCATAAGACCCAACAAAACGAAAAGATTTTTTCACGATGCGTAGGCACTTATATAAATAACGTCTTCATTTTAGTACCATACGGCATTCTTTGTGAAAATGGAAACTCAATTTCTTTATATACCTGAATCACACTGGCAGTTTCTCGTGCCAAAGAGTGGCTCCTTAATTTATTTTCCTTTTCCTTTTACGAGCTTCTTCTGCCACCACTCGTTTTTATTGAAGTTTTTTGTGCCCTTTATTCCCCCAATCAGAAATAAAGGTAGTACGTGAAGATCTTTTTCCACTTCTCTGTATGCTATTTTTCCTTCAAATGTGCCCCTTTGTCATCAAACGTATCAAAAAATATATTATATTGCGTAAGAACTTTCCTCGTACTAGTACAAACCCTACAGGAATGGACGACAAATCAGGGAAAAAAACTATCAACTATACCGCATTGCATGTCGTCCTCGTCTTTATATTTGTAACACTAGGATCGTGCCTATAGTAGTGCAGTTTAACAGCATAGTAGTATCCTCTGAAATTGAACTCAATTCATGAACGCTCCATATCCTCCTCCTTATCAAAAATATTTCGTTTCCGTGAGTGAGTGAGGTCGTCGTATTGAATCAGCTAACCGAAAAAATGTCATTCTTACACAAGCATTTCCAATCCACCTGGCTATCAAACCTTTCATACCTCATTTCCCACGTTCCAAATGTCATTCCGTCAGAATACTGATATTCTTTTGGGGAAGAAAAGGTATATTTTGGTATTAGAAACTACATGGATAGCTATCAAAATGTATCTCGCTTTCTTTACATTTCGTTCTTCTTATCGTTCATCGTTTTATTCTTTTTCTCTTCTAAAGGGGTTTAGTATTGGAGTATTAGGAAACCAAATAGGCAGTTGTTTTTCTCCTTTGGTATTTTTTCCTGTTGTACCTGTTCTTGAAAGGCGAAATGGGTATATATAAGATTTGGGCTGTCAAAGTCAGCAAGCTGAAAACTGGATGATACGTTTGCTTGGCTGGTAAACTTTTTTTTATGTTGTATTCACGACTTAGAGAAAAAATAATATTCTTTTTCTTACCGTCTATATTGCAGACGTATATATGATCTGACACAGGTTATTTTTCTGCTGGTGATATCAGTAAATCTTAAGCTGGAAATATAGACTGAAACACGTATCAACACCGGCACACATGAGATGGAAGAGAAAAATACTTTTCCAAGAATTACGAAAATGGTGCGAAAAGGAATTCTGCAATTTTTCAGCATGGGAAAATGCCAAATTACACCTAATCTTTTCTGTCAGCATATAAACTCTCATATCTGTGCTACATATACACATATTTATTTGTATGAACAATATATACAAATATACCACTGATCTACATAACATTATGCTTTCCCATTTTCACAATTTTTTCAGGTCAATATTTCACCTCTCGATGTGTGTAAATGTAGGGATCAGAAATAGTGAAAATTGCCTGCTATCCATTTATTCAGTAGGCCAATTCATGGCAATGTAAATACGATGGATAATTTGACAAGGAAAAAGAGGGAGGATGATGATGATTCACAAGATTCTTTATTCCCAACAAACTTACCCTTATCCCTCTTTCGGCATTAAAAACGTCATAAAATTTTATATTTTTGGTAGGGAGAATAAATGTTCCCATTCCCATTGCACTACTCCCCCTGTTATACTTCTGTACGATACTTTATGGGATTGCGTAGTAATGTGAAGTAGTAAACATGGCAGAAAATTCCAAAGAAAAAATGTAGTGCCCTGCATGTATCCTCGTAAAGTAATGGAGAACAAGTCAAGGGAATGAGTGGAGTATATTATTTGATAATGTCTCAAAGTCAGCACTTATTTGCTTCAATCTGGTATTTTTTTAGTATTTCACATAGTGTAACGAGTTGTGTGCCTTTTTATCCCAAGAATTTATATATAAACTAAATAGAAGTGAAAGTCAACTTGTGTAAATGCGTGATATTTCAATTTCCGGTTTGGGCACAAAACCGGTGGCGTTGTGAAAATGGGAAGCAAGGGAGAGATAAAGATGCTGCTCAGGGAAAATATAAACTTACCTATTCTGAAGATACAAGTTGCAAGTGAAGAAAAAAGAAATAACAGCCATCTACACGTGCATTTTCATGCTTTTATGGCAATAATGGCAAATGTCTGGGAAAATATGTTGTTACATTTATATACCTACTACAATCGCGAGGTAGACAGGTTCAGATAGATTCTAAAAACAAGGTTTTCTTACAAAATGCTTTACATAACCAGCACATACACATTGCTATTTCTTTAAATTTATATGCTTTCTCAGAGACGACAAAACAATATGTTACTACTACATCGAAAATATCATGAAGTACTGCACCACCACCAACACTCTTGGAAACGATATGTGTGAATGCGTGGAAAGGGTATCCGTGATGATATTAACTAGTACACAGGGTCTACATCATTTTTTTGGTTCATGGAGTCACAGTAATAACGATGCGTTTTATTGCTTTCCTGTCACCAAAAAAGAAGAGAGAAATTGCTTTCACTAGACAAATACCCTGTACCAATGTTTTGGTAGGTAGCAGATACTCAAAAAACAAAATTACGATTGCTACAATATAATTTTTATATCAGTTGGTGTAAGTGTGTGTTTATCTACCCTACTGTGGAAGAAATTCTATTTTTTCTGTTTTCTATTGCCAGTATTTGTACTTGTATTTGTATTCCCAGTCAGGAGAAAGTTGGTTAGTTTTTGTGTATACTTGCTTCAGTTATCGCAACTGACCCTGCATTTTTCATGTTCGCTCACTTCAAGTATTATGATCATATCAAGTAAAGTAGTCGAAAGTTCCTGGAAGCAATTATGTATGAAGGGAGTCATATTCCTGAGAAAACTCTAAACGCGAAATGATAAGATAAACAGCATTTATGATATGATTTGGCCATTTTCTGGAAGTGGCCAGTTAAACGCAGAGCATTACATTATGCTTTATTTAGAGACAGAGAGAATAGGGATTCTTTTGCTCTCTGAGTCTCATTATCATTTAATACGAGACATTAGTGCATGTAATTGAGCAAGAATTTCTGAACGGAAGTATCTTATACTAAGCAAATGAAGAAAGTTCTGGAAAACAGAATTCTTAATTTTACACTGAATTGTCAGGATTTTTGTTCTCGTGATATCTTATCTCTAGTTCATATAGTTATGTGACCAATAAATCTTTGAATGAAAAATGGGGATTCTTGGGTAAAGTCCATACTTCATAAAAAGCTACGACTAGTGTATAAAAAGACATTTTATTTGCGATGAAATTTTTAGAATTTATGATTTGAGCACATTTTCTACTTACAATTTTAAAAACTTTGAAAACGAGTAAATCTTTAGGTTTTTGGAACCTCCCTTAAAGTAGAATAAAAGTATGGTTTATAGTTTAACTTTTAGTGTTATTGCTAGATTTTAAAATATTGGCGAAATATTTTATGAAGAAAGCTGTAGAATTTACGTCATAAAGCTAACGGCTATTTTAGTCCAGCTTCTTTAAAATATGGAGCTTATGTTTTTCATACAGCACATTAAATTATGAAATCTGTCATGCCATATTTTTCCTTCCTACAAGGAATAGGGGTTCGGAAATGTTGTAAAATAAGAATAAAGCGATTTGTCCCTACTTTAATCCAATACTACCAATTTACGAGTGACTGCATATCGAGGTCGTAAAAAGACCCTTACATTTTACATCATTACATTGCCCCATTTTATGGAAAAAAATATGGCGAAAGTCGTTTGCTGATTCTAGAAAATAACTCTACTCTGTCAAGCAAAAAGTCAATCATTTTCACTAAAACCGTTCCTAAAAGAGAGAGAGATGGATCCTTGAAATGTTCTTTAACCCAATGAAACCACGGGCTTGAGCAACTATCTATCGTTACTCACATTCTAAATTATCACGTGCATTTATACCTTTCTATCTCCATATTATCCTTTAGCTTGGGTTTTTTTTAATGTTTGCAATTTTTATATAGGAAATCCGCTTCGACCACCTTTTGCGAGAGGATCAAGGGGCAATCGTAGATTCCACGGGAGAGTACCGAATAGTATTTGATGTGGCTGGACCTCGTACAGGATCTCAATATGGGAACCTTCAACAAGCTGCTGCCGCTCCCGCTGTGATAGAGAAAGATGCAATTAATCCCGGCACTAATAATGCCCAAACCGATGATTTTTCAATTGACGATGAAAATTTTGATGGACTTGCCCCACCCGTGGACGTGACTTTAGTAACATTCGGGAATTACCAGGATTCTGTACAATCTCTCATCCCACTCGTTACAAGATGGAATGGTCCCATGTCAGTGTCAATATTTGCTTCAAATGTAATGGAAATGCAGCTGGCCCTGGAATTTATTTCCCAAGCAAGACTCTGCCATGGACCTACTAAGCAGTATGTGTCATTTCACTTGGTGTTTCCTCTTGTGGAAACACATTCTCGTCGGGGTGCTACAAGCAATCACCATAATTCCAGTAGATTTGAAAAGTGGAAAAGCAAGCAAGATGCAAATTTGCAGCAACAACAGCAGAAAAAAAGACTGAGTCAAAACAGTAGTATTAATACTAATAGTATCAATAACAGTAAAATGCCAATGGAGATGGTGGGGATTGGAAAGTCGTGCCAATCTTTTAGAGATCAGATCAACAAGTATTATCAGAGTGGCAGCGGTGGAGGGGGCGGCGGTGAAAGTAGAAAGGAGCAGTATCACAATAAAAAGTACAGCTCAAATGATAAAAACGGCGTTCCTACAAATTTATTGAGAAACGTGGCGAGACGAAGAGTTGTGACTGAATACTCGTTTGTTATCAACATAAATATGATTCCATCAAGAGATTTGAGAACAAGCTTCCAGCAGTTTGCTAGGGACAGGATTGCCGCTGGCGCTAGTGATGAAAAGAAGACTGTGTTTGTCGTGCCTGCTTTCGAGATAAAAGCAGAGGAGCAAGTTCCTCTTGTCAAATCACAACTCCTGAATCTTGTTGATAAGCATAAGGCACGTCCCTTTGAATTTGATTTGTGTTGGAAATGCCAGGTAAGCTGTTATACTTTTATAAAAAATTTAAACTATACAATATGTACATTCACATACGTAGTAGTAATATATTATCAAATGTTCTTGGTCATGAACATATCTGAAGTGAGTGATTACTGTCATCACTCACTGACCACCAGAGTTAACCAGAGAGATAGAGAATGTTTAAACATGTGTATATGTCGTCGTTAGCTCGACTGTGAAGTTAAACGGGAGAAAGTGTGTTTACTGAAGAAAGTCATTTTTCTATTCTAAACTGACATTTAATATTCATCGTGGTCATGTCTTTTTCTTTCACAACTAGATGTACACCGACTATGAAACTTGGCAGAGAGACCGGAACTTGAAAAGTAACAAACTCGGAATACTTTTCGAGGTTTTATGGAAGGATCCTTGGGAGCCCTTTTTCATCTCTGGAAATGGGGTCCCCCAATTTGATGAGCGTTTTCGTTACAATAGTGTCAGTCGCACAAGTCAACTTTGCGAATTACATGTGGCAGGCTATAAATTTGCTGTGCTGAACAACGCATTTCTTGTTCACCGGGGCTATGCTGTCGCATCAAAAAATCAAGAGAAAAGTCGAGATGTTGACACAAGTCGAGCTCATTTCCGTCAGTTCAAAATTGAACTGAAAGATAAATATCCACACTCCACTCGTCGATGCTACTAACCTAACACATAAAAGTCACAACGGGGGAGTAAGAAGAGGAGAATTAAAGTATCAAGTGCCAAAGTAAAAAGCGTGCAATAAAGATGAAAGCTGACTGTCTGAAGATGAGTGGTAAGTACGATGATTTTGAAATATAACACTTTTCCGGTAGTAGATAAAGATAAAGAGGAAAAGTTTTAAGAACAGAGGGTGATTCCCTTTGCCTTTTTTCTTTACAGATTGAAAGCATTCTATTCTGGACATTCCCTAGCATAATGTTACCTACAGTGTACACTTGAATAGCTTAATTTTGTACCGAAGACGGACTGTATAATAATCATGAACGTTATACTGCCATGCATGATAAACGCTTAAGGATTCCAACAATCTATACCAAGTATGTACAAACTATGAATTTACAATAAAATGAATTCATGTCGTTTTGATCGTTTTGCAAAATTGTTTTTCAATAAGAAAATTCGATTTTTGATTTCTAATGTTGATATTTATATAGATTTTGATGCATTGTTTCCTGAAAGATACTGATACTGGTTGAGGGTTGGGCTGAGTTTGAGTTACACCGACCAGGAGAGGAGAATAGAAGGCAAATTATCAGCTATAAACTATGTTTAAACGATCCGTTATTTCGTTTCCAGAACATGATTTATATGTATATTGATACATTACCTTTTTATATGTCAACAATTGTGATACGCTCGATGATCCATCATTATATAGTATAATCATAATTTATAATAATAAAACATGTTAACCCTATGCAAGATTTGTAAACTCGAAATAGAAAATTAGGAAAAATTAATCTCCTTCAAAATAGCAATAAAAGTATAACATAAAGCATTTGTGGAATATGGAATTTTAAATTGATGTTATTCATAAAATAAATTGGCGACATCGCTCACACTTAAATCTCCTATTTAAACTACTATGTTGCCACTTAAAGTCCAGGAGACACGAGGAGCCTACCAAATTTCAACACGCTACATTTGTCGAAGGAATAAACTGGAAAGAGAAAGCAGAAGAGAAAGTTCACTCATTTCAGGAAACTACAACGAATGAATGAACAGCTCTATCTCGTTCTCACTCTTTTCATTACAACTTGGGATCATAGAGAAAGGCTGGCCTTTGTTGCTGAAACGGTACGGAATAGAGGGAATATCTGCTCGTTTAAATGCTCTTACATTTTATTTTGTGTTTACGGCGTCGAGTCGAGTCTGAACGAACCAACGAACATACAAAAAACTGCTACTGCTTCATCTAGAAAAATTTGCATAAATATCATCTTTTATTTACTTATTCGCAATCGCAGGTATTTGCATAAACAAATTATAATTTGCATTCAAACCTGAGAAGAGAAGACAGCAAAGGTAAAATACATGGTAATTTAATCTAAATTACCGAAACAAAATTGATTGTCTTGTCTTGTCACACAGTCATGTACACTTTATGTTTCTAGTAGCCGCCGCACTCAACTCACGTTCAGATTAGATGAATGGTAGGAGTTATGTTTACCTCTCATTTTCTAAATTTTTGTATTTATACCTATTCTACTATAGCCTATTCTGGAGCAGCGCACTGGCAACTGAGACTGACGATGAATGGCGTGGTCACTGGTCACTGCTCTGTGATTTCTCGAAACCGACTTTGTTTTGCTTTGCATGTAGTTGTGAATGTTGTGATGTGAATTCTATTCAATTCAGCTGTCTTCTTTTGGTTGTTGTTGTAGCTCTGTTTCTTTTTATGTCAAGTGTAAAGCAGATGTAGGCAGATTAATAATACATAAACTAATTTTTATTAGTAATAAAAATACTTAATTGGAAAGAAGTTAATTAATTACGTATTGGTTTTACATTTATCTCATTTCGGTTAATTGCTGAATTTGGTAAAGAAAAAGATTTTGCTTGTTAGCTTTTAAATATTTGCATTAGAGACATTGTGGTGTGTGCTTACTTAAAAGTAAGTAAATAAATTGGTTAGTGTTGTTAAAAGTTTGTGCACTTCAATAATTTCTTGTCTTGAATGATTCAGGCATGAAATATTAAATTAAATGTTATTCATCTTTCAGGTGTCAACACGTCGTAGTCTACAAGCCCAGTAAAGGTTGATCTCATTGTTCGAAGATTAAGTTTGCCTGAAATTGATTGAAAGGAAGAAACTTCTTCCCTCCAATCTTTGGAAATGATTGTTGAAAACTTGGCTGCCTTGCAGCAATGGTTGATTACTGCTTTGAAACCATTGTAATTTTATCATAGTTTAAATAAAATACTTTTTAGAAGGAAGTTTTAGACGGATTAATTGATTAGTATATTGGGATATTACGCATACACATAAAGGAGGTATGTTTTGTGTTTTTACAGGTGTGATGCTGACCCTGAGGCCTTAACGAAATATGTTATAGCATTGCTCAAGAAAGACGCGTCCGAAGATGAAATGCGCAGCAGCATGGAGGAACAACTAGAGATTTTTCTTCAAGGCGGTACAAGCCAAACTTGTTTATTCTAAACAAAATTTTCCACTCATTGATTCATTTTTGGATTGCCAATAATTTCATTAAATTCGAAAACTTAAATTTAGGCACCGTTCCATTCGTCACCCAACTATTCGATGCCATTCGAACAAAGCAGTATGAAAATATTGAAGAAGATGAGAACGCCATTGCTGATACTAGTGAAGACACAAATGAAGCGACAGTAGCTCAGGACGAATTACCATTCGAAAATGATCCAAAATCTGATGTTTGCACTCCTAACGCTATTGTAACCACAGATCAACCCACCACCAACACTAATGAAATAAATAGTTTTATTTCAAAAAGTTTGTGTACGGTTCCACAAATAACATCTGAAAATGAGGGTGTGGATATCTCAGATTTTGGGAAAGGAAAACTTTCGGCTCCCTTAAAGTGTCCGGAATATCAAGAAAACAATGACAATCATAGCAGTAGTGGCAAAGAATCATCAGAAGACGACGATTGTGAAATGGTTGGCTTTCTAATTTAAAAAAATTAATTATTATATTTCATTTGAATCAGCAGACGTTTCACAACTATTCTTAATTTTAGAAAACTAAAGTCCCAGTAACTGATAAACGACGCCGCTGGAGAGACAAGCGTTCGAGGTCAACTTCTAGCGAAATTAGTCCACATAGAAAACGAAAATGTAGTTCCAAGAAAAGTGTGAGTTCTGGGGGTCGACACAGATGGTCACCAATTAAGCGACGTATTCGAAGAGATATTCAGAGAAGGAGGTTTCTAGACCATATTTTATCTTCCGTTTAAGTTTTTTATATTTTTTAAAAGTAATTATTATTATGAGCTTTCTTACTTTCTTATACTTCTTCTCAGGAAGTCTCGGTCCCCATCCTCTCTGAAATCCAGGCCCACTTTACAGAATGTCAAAATACACAACAGGGGAAGTTTTAGTGACCAATCTAGATCACTATCTGTGTCACCGTCAAGGCGTAAACGAAACGGAGGTGGAGATATTACTAAACCAGGTAGATATCCGAATCCACCTTCCCCTGGTGAAAGCAATAGTCTTTTGGATAACATTACAAACAAATGCACTGTTAAAAGTGTAGTTGTGAAGCCCGCCAGTTCGGCGAAGAATGACGGTAAGATGAAAGAAGGATCAAAACATTAACGCTCGCCATGAATATTAATGAAGTCCTAATTATGCTTTTGTCACTTTTCATTTCAGAAGGCTCTAATTCTCGGGGTCGCTGCATAGACTTTGATGGTATTTGTGATGTTTTTAAAAATACCTAGTTCATAAGTAGAAGTTATAAGTATAATTAATTAATATCCATTTTTAAACAATGTAGAAAAAGGTGTTTGTCTTCGTGGTGAACTCTGTCCCTATGATCATGGATCTGATCCTGTGGTTTTGGAGGACCTTGTCAACAATGATTCCGGAGGTTTATGTGTGCCAGCTAATTTTTCTGGAAAAATGCCAAGTGATGAACCATTGAATTTTATGAATTCGATTGCTCCTGTGCGACCCGCTTCTGCAATAAGTATGGTGGTGGTTATAAATTTAAACTATTAATATCTTTTCTAATCATTAGTAAACTTCAATGGCTAACTACATTTAAAATATGTGATTTTGTGCAATAGACGACGAATACTATCCCGAGAGTCCTTCAATCGGCCCACCGCAGTCCTTACCACCATTCGGATGGGGTATACCTCGACGACCGATAAGAGCACGCCACCTAGGTTTGTCACCATTGTCATTTGCTTTGATTGCTTGCTGAACGTGTTACAACATTTGTTATCATTACATGTACATTATTCAGGTATGGAGCCATTTATGGGGCGCGGTGGGATGATGCGTCCTTCTTTAATACAACATTTTGGCCCTCCTCAATATCATGGGCAGGGGCAAAGACAGTTGATTACAATTCCTGTTGAAGGTATTCAGAATCGTGGTGGACATCCACGAATGACACTGATGCCAGAAAATCCATTTGCAGTTGGAGGAGCTCGAATGGTGTGTAGAGCTTTATTTGGCATGCGAGGTCGAGGAAGAGGTACATTCGATCATGGCAGACTGGGACCAAGACCTCCTAATCCCAATGCTGGCAATTGCTGTCTGGAGGTCCGGAAAATTCCTAGAGAGATGAACAAAATTGAAGTCTTAATTAACCATTTTTCTCGATTTGGAAATGTTGTCAGTATCCAGATTGGATTTGACAATGATCCGGAAGGAGCTTTGGTGACATTTAGCAGTCATTCTGACGCACTCAATGCACATCGCTCCACAGAAGCAGTTCTGAACAATCGATTCATTAAAGTATTTTGGTATACCAAAGAAGTAATTGCGTGCATTTTTACAGAAATACAATTCTTAATTCCATTTTAATGAAAGTAAAATTGTAAGATCAAAAAATCACTATTTTTGTATTTTCAGTCCGCTCCTGGCACTCCTAAAAGCCAGGACGGTAATACTAGCTTCGTGGCAAGAAGTTTCGTTGATGCTAACACTGAACCTAATAAATGTACAACTGTCGGAGAAAATCAGCCCATCTTAACAACACATAGCAGTAATAATCAGCTAGAATCCGCACATTTGAGAGCTACTACAACCGAAACTGAAGAAGCTAACGTAAGTTGGCATAAATAACTGGAATATCTTGTTACTAGCCATCGGCGATTTGATGATTAGGTCATGGTTTTGTTTTGATCATGTATTCGTTTTTAGACTCAAAATACAAGATCTGCTTCAACAATGCTTGTTCCTTCTGAGACAACTGTTCTTATGCAATCGGAGGTCCCTGCCATGATAACTCCTAAGAAAGATAATCCCATTTCATCTGAAGGAAAACGAAAACATGATATGATGATATTATTGAACGCCCAGATTCAGGAGCAGAAGCTTCTGATAAGTAAGTTAGAAACGGATCGCAGCCGGATGACTCCTAAGCAAAGGGATGAAGTAATGAAAATCATTAGAAATCTCCAGAACAGTTGTGAAGCATTAAAATTAAACATTGCAAACATCAGCAGCAACTCCAACTCAGGCTTTGACGTTGTACCCAATGTCCCAGAGCAGACCCATGGAGGAACAAGTTATTCAAGAGAAGAGGTATCATCTAATAGTCCTCTAGTCACCTAGAAATATATTTTGTTAAACAGTTTTTTAACAGTTTTTTAACTGTAAAAATTAATTTGTACATAGATAAGGAGAAAGTTGCTTGATGCAGAGCTAACATTGTACATGAGTGAAAAGAGGGGTCATCAAGGTACTATAGATCTCGAAAAGGAAGTTTTACACTTACGCGCGCAGGAGATGTTGTTCAACTTTAAAAAGTAGTTTCGTTTGTTATCAAAACATATTTATGGAAAAAATATGAATGGTATGACTATGGATATACTATACAGTTTGTTAATATTTAATTAATTCATGAAACAGCAATAAGCAGTTTTAAAGAAAAGTAACCGGTGATATAATAAAAGCTGAATATATTTTTTCACCTACCTTACACTATGATATATATTTTTGTTATTAAATGCTTCTGTTAATGATTTTATCACCATTTGATCGATCACATAACCAACAATATATTATTGAAGATTTCAACAGTGAACCTGTCAAGTGTCATTCTCGTTCTCACATCACACATTCCTTGAAAATTTTGAAACTTTAGCCCTTTCGCGAATGCACATAATAACCTTTTTTGTAGTAAACAAAAGAGAAGATCAGGATGAATATTGTAGTTGTTTTAAAAGTATCTTTACTCTGATTGTTCATAATATGTAAATGCATATTGCATCCCCTAAACTAATGGCACATTTCCATCAACATGAGTAACTGATTGTAAATATTATCGTATCTGTATCTACCACAATGTGCCCATGAACCGGACCCGACTGAAAAGACTGTAGGGATGTAGATGTAGTATATTTCACTCAAACACCTTTTAGTCAACTTCATAAAGTCAACACTCAATTTACAACCATCTTAACTTAAATAATTTGCTAGTCGTACTGCATTAAGTGTTATGTGATGGGATCAAAAAATAATTTTAAGGTGTTTCTTCGTCTTCCGTCTCGAAAGGAAAAGGAGAGTGAAACGACGAGAGTAGGTCGTTCATCGTATTTTCCTCTCTTAAGTAACTGCATTTTACTACCAATACTGACTGGCTGGAGCCAAATAAGTCCCAACTTGGCGTCTGGGACCTGCCCCATAGTAATCCCTTATTGTTGAACTATTCAAGGCTCATTGACTACCATTGTTGAGCAAAGAGAAGCGGAAGACTACAAAAACATATTCTGTTCACCCACGTCACCTTTTTTGCTTCGCTCTTGCAGGCAGCCCCATGAAATAAATGATCCTTTTTTCATCACAATTGCGGTGATGAACTGGCTTTCAGTGAGCAGTCAATCATTAGACTGCTCACCCCGCCTTCACTAAACTGTGTTGAATAGATTACGATACGGAGCTGAAACAAAATTACTTAGGATGACTCTCAAGTCTAAACGCTAAGCTAAATAATAAATGGCTTTGTTAAAAGAACTAAATACATATAAAATTAAGAAAACGCATCTCATCTTTAGTAAGAAGTTGAGCCAGATAGGAATAAGGATTCAGGAATCTTATCATTATCACCACTGTATTTGTGCAAGTCAGTATTTTTACACAAGTACTCATATCTTTGCTACTGATTTGGTAAAAATGGATGTAAAATTATGGACTGCATTATTAAATTCACACATTTTTACTCATTGCGTTTTTGCATATTAGCTGTTCGGGGAAATCGCATGCATATGTAATTCATTGAATTGCAACTGTTGCTGCCATTTTGCATGAAGAGACAAGAAAGCGGTCAACCGGAAATATTTTAAATAAAATATCCAATTTTATCATGCAAATTTTCTTATTTCTTGTCATTGTTTGTCTCATTTTATGAATGTAAACGTTTTCTCCACTAGAATGTGGAGTTTTCCGTCGACTCATGTCGAAATAACGACATCCTGGGACCATTTCTTTTCCAATTTAAACGTTCATGTGACGACTTTATGCAGCAATGCAAGAAGTTGAGTATTTTCGAAGTTGTATAAATAGAGGTCCAGGATTGTCAAACATTATTAGTTGGTTTCGGAAGCTTGTTCATTCAAGATCTTCCAAGAGGTTCCACATGTCGTCTATCTTGTGTACCTATTTGCTAAATAAAATCAAAGTCTTTTTCCCTAAATATTCTTGTCGTTTGTCATTTGTCATTTGCTCATTCGTCATATAATTCTGGAACTCTTTGCCTAAAGAGTTTCCAGAACGCGTACAGGGAAGAAGCATAATTTCTGTATATTATCGCAGATTTGTTCTTTTAAGAGCTGTCGAGGGGACGGCGATAATAGCAACAATATATTACTTTTCAGTTCCCAGGCCAGGTTAAAAAAAGATGGAATAGAGATCATCATAACATAATACGGCGGCAGCGTAGTCGCCAGTAATCGGACAACAATGAGCACATTTTCATTGTTGCAGCATACATACATTGCGCAAGGTGTGTACGAACAAACAACAGACTCCTTGACAGTTTTACGTAAAATTTCATCCATCAATAATAAAAGTGAAACAGAAAAGAATTGGTTGCGTCCATTCAAAATTTAAACTATAAGCAATAATATAGGATTTTCTTCGAAATTCTATTGACCTCGTTCCTTAATTTTCTTAAGCTCAATCAAAATCTTCGGATGACAAAAGATTTTTACCTTTTTAGAACAACCACTCCTCCTGTTCGACTACTACCACTACAACACAAATTGTGTTTTGTACAGAATAAAATGAACAACATAAACACCCAGCAGAGCACCATTTTCTTCCCATGATGAAGTGAACTCTCAAAGCATTATTGACTGACAAAAGGTCTCTTCTGGAGTCAATTTTCATCTTTGTCACAATGGGCATTATTTTCAATTGTTCGCATGCCTCATGGGTTATATAAGTTCTTTCAAAGTAGTCATATTGGTAAGGCTAAAGGAGGATTTAGTAAGAAATTGTCCTTTTGGATTTGCACTCATGGCAGTCGTTGAAATCAACTTGACTTGAAAATCTTTTTTCACTGGAAATCTTCCTGTTGCTGCGAAGAATCATAGACATTTTAGTTGGGATATAGTTTTCCCAATAATACTTGTTGGTAAACACACAAACCGATAATTCAAGATTAAGAAAACCCATAATTTTTGTATGAGCAACGCAATGAGAATACCTATACATTTTGCCCACCTGCCGAGGCATTGGTTGTTACCTTTTCTACCTTTTGTCCACGTAAACATAACTTTTAACAACACATTATGCAACAAAAATACATGAACAATGACATTTGTTCGACAAAAATAAAAGGCTGTAAATTGAGAATGAACAAAGAATTGAATGGCTTGAAATGGCAAAAATACTTGACAGGTAAACTCGTTGTTTTATTTTCACATGGGTCATATCAAGATCGCCAATTTTCTCTAATTCCCTGCAAAGCTATGCATAAATAGTTAGACATTAAGATAATAATATTGGATTGATAACTAGTTTAGCAGCTTAGTAGGATTATCAAACATTTTCAAAAATCAGTTGAAAGAAGCTAGAATCTTTTACTCATATGTAATCAATTTCGTTGAATACCTGATGCAAATACTGGACATGTTTCTGAATGAACAACTTGAAACTGAATGCTGCTTTTTGCTGGATCACTTTTGGTCAGTCTTTTTATTGCTTATCTTTATGTAACTTTTTAATGTAATGGGCAGTGTGAATGTGGTATAATCACAGCTTTTGCTTTCAACTAGTTTCAATTGCTGCTTCAATAAATATAGCGAACAATGTAGATCTGTAAGCACATTAAATTTAAAAATGTAATGTAGCCTCAATACAACAATGATTGTAATAACTAGAAGGGTAACTACCCATAGAAGCGAATATCGGATGCGTAGTGACTCATACAGTAACGTGACACAAACTTTCCACAATTATCAGCTGTGGATGTGACCTATTGCGACCTCCAGCGCCCCAGGGGTTATGA
>JAQFYG010000622.1:0-27118 GCA_034694325.1 Entomobrya corticalis | reverse complement strand
AAGTATCATATCGTATCAAATGTCGAGTATATCCGTTATTTTATCAGCCACATTCTCCAGTTCCAGTTTTATGAAGCAATGTGCATTGCTGCTGGGGAATATGACCCTACCAATAATATAACCTCGGCACCACTGTACCAATGCGACTTTGCTGGGAGTAAACGAGCTGGAAAACTTTTGGGGTAATTTGAAAATAAATTCATCTTAATCTCAATTTAAATAAAATTATTTTATTTTATTTTCAATTTCAGTGACATGATGAAGCTGGGCTTTTCTAAGTGGTGGCCAGTAGCTCTTGAAGCCATCACTGGAAGCCGAACTATGTCGATATCTTCTTTAAAGAACTATCTGAAGCCACTTCTAGATCATCTAGAAAAGGAGCTGGATAAAAATGGAGAAGTGCCTGGCTTTGGAGGTTTGTCTTTACCAATTTGGTTATTTAACTTTATATTTAGTTAAATTTTAATAAAATTTTCTGTGTTTTTGGTCCAGATTCATGTGAAGATGTTGCCAAAAAATACTTGGATACAATTTACGAGCGACAAGCTACGAAATTGAGTGAAGCAGCTGCCAATGCTGACTGGAATTACGATACCAATTTAAAAAATACAACAGCCAGAGATCTTTCAGAAGAGCTGAACATTGAGTCTGCAAAATTCGACAAAATACAATGGAAACATTATATCCGTCATTTTGATATAGATTCGATGAAGGATCCTGCAATTAAAAGACAATTAACTCTTTTAAATGTAATTGGAGCTGCTGCTCTTCCTGAGGATAAATTGAAAAGAGTAAAACTTTACAAAAATAATATATTTAATAATTTTTTATTTGCTTTAAAGTTAAGTTAAAATTGGTAAAATGAGATATTATTATGTCCGTTGTCCATTCATTTTTAGTACAATCAAATAGGTTCGGAAATGACCGAAATATATGGCACCGGGAAAATTTGCCCTTTCAAAAATACTGATTGCGACCTGGAGAAGGACGGCCTTGATTTAAATCCTGGTAATTGTTAAAAACTACATTAAAAAGTTGTAGTTTTTAAAACAATATTTTGATTACATTTGGGCGATGATAGGAATCGAGGAAATTTTCTCAGAAAGCAGAAATTACGAAGAACTTGCATATGTATGGACAGCGTGGCGAAATGCAACAGGAAAACAAATTCGAAAAATTTACAATGAATATGTTGATTTAGGAAATGAAGCTTCCAAGCTCAACAGTAAGTTAACATGATCTTTTTTAAAATCGCTGTAAAAAGTATTCATACTTTTTATTATAATTTTTGCATCTTTTTAGAATTCCATAATCTAAAGGAGTACTGGTGGCGCAGTTATGAGTCGCCAACTTTCCAAGATGACTGTGAAGCCCTTTGGCAGCAAGTGAAGCCAGTGTATGAAGAACTTCATGCTTATGTGCGTTACAAGCTCAGGGATCAATATTCTCAAGTAGGAGAAAATGATCCCATTCCTGCACATTTATTCGGTAACATGTGGAGTCAAAGTTGGGAAAATTTAAATGACATAGTGGCTCCATATCCGAACGCTTCCAAATTTGATGTTACCGACGCACTTAAGGAGGTAAGATTTAATTTAAGTTTAATTTACAATTACGTAAAATAATATGAAGATCGACATTTTTATTTGATTGTAATTAACAGAGATACACGCCAGATTTAGAAGGAGTAACAAAAATGTTTGAAGTAGCTAATGACTTTTTTATGAGTCTTGGACTTACCAACATGAGCATGTCCTTTGGACCAAAAGCGATGCTTGTTCGGCCAAAGGATCGAGAAGTCGTTTGCCATGCAAGGTAGGTTATCATATTTGTATTTTTAAAATTAACTCAATTTTTTGCATAAATTTTATGAAAAAATCTTAACTTACTTTAACAGTGCTTGGGACTTTTCAAACAAAGAGGATTTCAGAATAAAAATGTGTACCAATATCAATCAGGAAGACTTTATTACCATACATCACGAGTTGGGACACATCCAATATGGCCTAAATTACAGAAACCTGCCAATTACATTCAGAACTGGTGCCAATCCAGGTTGGTTTGATATTCACAACCAGACATTAACATTAGCCCAATTAAGATTTTTAATTTTTTTAAATATTTTATTTTAGGTTTCCATGAAGCCATTGGAGATGTTATTGCCTTATCTGTTAGCACACCCCGTCACATGGCAAAAATAGGACTCGCATCAAATCAGGATAAAATCTCGCAAGAATCCACTATTAATTATCTTATGCAAGTTGGGTTGCAAAAGGTTCGCAGAGGAAAATTTTATAATATATTTTTGAATGAAAGAAAGTTGGTCAATTCATCAATTCTGTTATATTTACATTACAGATAGCTTTCTTACCTTTTGGATACTTAATTGACTCATACAGATGGAAAATGTTTGACGGTACAATTCCTCGAAGTAATTTGACATATCATTGGGTAAAAATGAGGTATGCTAATGATGTATTCTAGGTTTCTCAATTTCAAGACAAATTCTGCATTTCAAAATGGATTAATTTTTTTATATTTTAAATCTAATTAAGGAGTGAATATCAAGGCATTGTGCCACCCGTAGTGAGAACAGAAGAAGATTTTGATCCCGGTTCAAAATTTCATATTCCAGGTAATAATTTTTCATTTAATAAAGTTGTCTTAATTAACTTAATCTTAATTATTAACGCATGCCGTTGCGTTGGGTGAATGCAATTAGTAATTCAAGAATTCAAGAATTCACATTCAAATTATGTAAATAATTTTTTAAAGGTGACTCCCAATATATCCAGTACTTTGTCAGTTATATTCTCCAGTTTCAAATTTACCGAGGATTGTGTAAAATAGCAGGAGAATATCCAGCTCGTCCATTACATGAATGGTATGTGTATCATAACATGAAATACAAAAATAAATTAGAGATTATAACATGTACGTAGAAAATAAACTCAGATGACTTTGGTCTTTTTCTTTAGTGACTTTTACCAAAACAATGACGCAGGAGAACAATTAAAGTAAGCATTCTGTCATTTTTAGACTAAGTCATTATAATTTAGATTCAAATTTAATGTTTTTTTATTTTAAAGAAAACTTTTGGAAGCTGGAAATTCGAAACATTGGAAAATAACTCTAAATGAAGCAATTGGAACTGATAAGATGGATGCGAGTGCCATTCAAGAGTACTTTACTCCGCTTGTCAACTTTTTGAAAGAGTACAGAGCTGAAAAGGGCTATCCGATTGGTTGGTCGAATGAAATGTTCGAAAAATTTGTGAAGAGATGATGACTTTTGTATTGGATAGCATGGTTATTTCGTGTTTTTGATTAAAAAATATTGTGCCAGCAAAAGAGGCTAGTGTACTATATACAAGTTTGTCTGATAAATAAAATATTTTGCATTATTAGTTTTCTTTTTTGTCATTTATATTTATTTTATATTCATTATTGATGACCCTTTGACCTATATTTTGGTCAAACACTTATCCGTCAACACAGGTATTTGAAAATCAAAATTTGATTTTTACATTTCTCTCTGTAACTGTTACTCTCATAGTTATAAATAAAGTTAAAAGGCACAAAAATTATTACATAATAATTAGTTTTGATCTAAAAGTATCAATTGAATACTGACAAAAACAGCAAAATCTAAGCAACTCAAAGGAAGTTGTTTATCAACAAATATTCCACTAATTATATAAAATTTTAAAGGTTGGCATGAATTATAAAATTTTCTTTCCCATTTACATTTCCTCCCATCTGTTCTAGCTTTTATAAGAACATTGATAGAATAAATGTAAACTTTACTCATACATCCAATCATAAGTACAACTATCATGATGAAATCAATAATAACGAAAACATTGAAAGCATAAAACCAAATACTGGATTCTGAGGTTGATTTCAAACTTTTCACAACACTCGTCAATGCCAACGAAATCACAATTGCAGATAGAACAACAACCATTGACAGTAGTAGTCCTTCTTGAATACAATTAATAATTTTAGCAAGAAATTGGATTCGTCTATATTTAATCGCTTGTTTTAAAGGGTTCTTTTGACTCCCCCTATCTGCTGAATTAAAATTAATTAAACTTTTCCGCAAAGTAAGAATTGAAATAATATGAATTATAGCACCCAAAACACATGTGCCATGAATTGAAAATTCGAATATGCAATAAGTAAATATTAAAGTTGCTGTTTTCACAAACGTTAAAAGAATCCAAGGAATTGAATTTTGAAACTCAGCTAAATACTTTGATTGTGATAAATGTAGTTGCTGTTGATGTGGCAATACAATGGCAAAGGCAAGTGCTAAAATTCTTTCCGAACATTTGGTTATATTCAAAAGTATAATTAACATCGTTTCCCATGTTGATTTTTTATAAAGGGATGTTTCAATTTTTAGATAATAATTCTCGAAGTGGAGCAAAGTGTTAATTAGAAATGTTAAGTCACAAACAAAAATGTGAGAAAAGTTCAAATAAATACTTACTGTTCCTGAAAACAGAATTGCAAGTAACGTCAGCGTACTGTCTGCAGATATTACTTGACGTCTAAAATATATAGACTGAAAAAACAATAAATCAAAAATCACACTACATCCGTAACATTTGTATTTGAACCTGGTTTGACCTGATTTTGGCTTTATTTGCTGAGTCGTTTTAGTGTTTTTTGTAACTCGCCATTCAAAAGGTACTGAATCAAATCGACCACTAATTGCTTTGTTTGTTCCGTAAAATTTTAAAATTAAAGACATTTTTACTGTTGCGGATAATATGAGTCAAAAAGTCAATGAAGATAAATGTCTTTATGATAGTGAAGAAAACTACTATTTGTAATACGGATTAGTATTATTTCAAAGAGATATTTTTATTGAAATAAAAAGAGTCACAGTTTATGCTGTAAATATTTTTGAAAAAATGCGCTACGCTTGGAAATTTATTGACGGGAATAAATACCATCAATGCCATTAAGCTTGATGAATAAGCAAAATATACACGCACGTGTTTAGTTAAGGTAATTAGCAACTATCAACACCTCGCATACATTTCATTGATTCTCATAAATAATTACAAAAAACAAGTCTAGCTGCTGAAAGGAAAATTTAATTGCCACAAACAGCAAGAACAGACTAATTGAAAGTTATAGAATCAGACATTAATATAAAACATGATATGTGCATGTACATCACACATGCAAACTATTCCGAGTTTTGTATGAAACGAATAAAAATTAAGTTATCAAATCAATCAGTTACACCAGAATATTAAAATTGGCGCGTGCTGCTAAACAAGAGTTACTGTGTATTATGCTAGTTGTAATTATTAGACACTAGATTTAGTCGGTGCAGCGATTATTAAAATAAGCATTATGGAGTGTTCAATCATATATATTATGTATTTTGTTAATAAACTATTTAAACTACAGATATAGTTGACATGTGTGGAGTAATGTACAGTTTTAATCTAACGAACAAGGCAATGGATGATCTGTTGTCATGTTTTATCAACAAAACAAATTAACCTAATGGCTTTTAAAATTACAAAAATGTTTTACATTTTATATTAGAATTTAGTACTATCCCGGCTTATATAATAGTATCAATTGAATACTAAGATCGACAGCAAAATCTAAGCAGTTGATCGGAAGCTGCTGATCAACATATTTTCCACTAATTATATTAAACTTTAAAGGTTGACATGACCTATAAAATTTTCTTTCCCATTTACATTTCTTTATATCTTTCTTTGCATTTAGAAGGACATGGCATGAATACATATACACTTTACTCATACAACCAAGAAAGAGAATAATTATCATGCCATTCTCCATTATCTCAAAACCATTAACAAAATAAAATAAAATATTTGGTTTGGAGCTTGAGCCAAAACTTTTGACAATAGTTGTAAATGCCAAAGACACTCCACAAGCTGGTAGAACAACAACGATTGAGAGTAATGTTCCTTGAAGAATGGAATTTATTAGTTTTGCTAGAAATTGGATTTCTCGAAATTTAATGGCGCATTCATAAGATTTCTTCAAGTTTTTCTTCTCCAAAGAAAATCTACAAAGAAAACAAATAACTATAAAAAGTATACTTGAAATGTTTTCATAAAACTGTTGGATTTTAAAATGTTCCTTACAATATTAAATGCTTCCATAAAGCCAAAATTGGAACAATATGAACAGTACCACCAACGAAAAATGTAGCATGAATTGAAAATTTTATTAACCAATAATTAAAAATCATTACTATCAATTTAAGAAATATAAAAAATATCAAAGGAATCGAGGTTTGTAGCTCAGCCAAAAACCAGTATCCCAACTGATACGGGTTTTGTCGTTGTATCAATGGCAACAAAATTGTAAATTCGAATGGAACAACTTTTACGGAATATTTCACAAAATATAAAAGTATGATTGATAGATTCTCCCATGTCTGGCTTTCACAAACCCCTGTTTTATTTTTACAATATGATTCTTCAGTTTGGAGCAAAATGTTAATTAAGTATGCTATCTCAAAGTCAAAAATTCGACAAAAATGTTGATGAACGTTTGCTGCTCCTAAAACTACAATAAGAAGCAACGTCAGTGTATTCTCTATAGTTGTTAGTTTGCTTTTTAAACATACATACTGGAAAATTATTAAACCTAGACTGATGCTACATCCGCAAATTTTGTATTTTAAAGTGACTTTTAAGCCATCTAATTTTGGTTTTACTCGCCGAGCCTTAGTTTGTTTGATAACAAACCATTCAAAAGGCACAGAACCTAATCGACCACAAAGTTCTGTGTTTGTTCCGTAAAATTTTAAGATTAAAGACATTTTTAGAGGAAAAATGATAAGAGTCACACGGTACATATACTTGATAAATGTCTCTAAAAAAGTGAACAAGATAACTATGCTTGGTATTTTATTGACGGGACTAAATACCATCAAGCCAAGCCATGAAGCTTCATGAATAGGTAATAGAAAAATACATGTTTAATTTAGACAATTAGCAATTATATGCACATTTGTGTATGACATTTATCGCTGCATATAATGACCAAAAAGCAAGAATGAAAATTTGGAGGAAACTTATTTATTCTCTCCTAAAACTAATCGAAACCAGATGAAAGCACTTAATTTTATTGTGAATATGTTACATGCTATATATCTTTGTTAACACAAATTGTTCATACAAATTGCTATTGATTGACAGCAACATGAAACTTTGCATTTACATGGTGCAATGACAATGATGTCGTGACTCCTTGACCTTCATTGCCCATTTATTTTGTTCAAATGTTAAGTTTAGCACTTATGGATGCTTTTGAAACCTAGCCGGCTTTATTTAAATTAAATGCATTTTCACGTATGCAGCTATTCTGAAGACAAGAAAGTGACTAAATCATTATGGACTTTCATGAATAAGTAAAAGGCACACACACGTGTTTAGTTAAGGTAATTAATAATTAGCAAAGCGCCTAAAAGTACATTGCGTATTAGGCAGCAAATACAGACTAATTAAAAGTTATTGGATCAGACATTCAAATAAAACATGGCATGCATGGGCATTTATATCTCGTAACTTTTCCTTTTTTGTATGAAACGAATAAAATTTTAGCTTATAATGTAAAAAACGCAAATGTCACAAAACTAATTATTTCTGTAGGACATGATGTAATGTGAAACATAAATTTATACTTATATATTCCCTTGACATGTTTTTCTTTTTCATTTAAAATATGCACACACACAAATTTTTCCTTCAATCAGTTGTTCATAATAATGTAAAAACTAAGCGGCATAAATATTTAAAAGTAAAATCTTCACAAAAATCTTATGACTTGTTTGATTATCAAACGGTTGATCCAAAATATAGAAATTTGCACCTGCTGCTTAATGAATGTTACATTTTATCATGCTGGTTGTAATGATTAGACACTGAAGTTAGTTGGTGCAGCGAATATAAAAATATACATTCCCGTGTGTTCATTCATTTGTGTTTTGTATTTTGTTAGTAAATTATAGATACTGTTGACATGTGTGGAGTAAATTACATTTGTAATCTTACAAACTAGGCAACGGATGACCTGTTGTCATGTTTCATCACAACCAATTAAGCTGCTGGCTTTGAAAATTGCACAAAATATGTTTACAGGCTTAAATGCTGTGCCCAATAATATTGGCTAAATGTTTGGCTGTTTACAAAATACATCTGATGTATATATCGGACAATATGTAAAATTATTTTGACAATAGAACTGATCAAGTTTTATAATAATATTAAAGAAAACTTGGTTTTATCGTTATGTTTTAAAAATAAAAGCTGATTTCTTGTAGCCTTAAATATTCTATCAAGAAGATCAAATATTAAATTAATATTCAGTATAAAATGTTTTATTAAAATCAAAATGATATTGATACATTCATTTGCCGGAATTATTTTTATATGCTTCTGTTATTCATAAAAAGTGCATAAAATTATCTAAAAAGATTAAAGACATTTTAGAATAATAACGAAAAAAGTCACACAGTATGTTAGAAAAAGTGAACTAGCTATGCTTGGTTCTCACTCGGTATTATATTGACGGCACTATACTCCACAAATGCCATTTAACTTCATATATAAGTTAAACGCATTATATGTTATGCATCGCGTGTGTCACATTTGTCATCAACATAATGACCAAAAAACAAGAATGACTATTTGGAAAAATATCATTTATTCCTCCATAAAACTAATCGAGACTAGAAGAAAGCAATAAAATTGATTATGAATTTGGGCATGATACATATCTTTTTAAACACATTTTGAATACAAACTATTATTGATTGACGACAACAACAAACTTTGTATTTTCATATATCCAATCACAGTGGTCTCAGAGCCCCCTTGACCTTCCATGACGCCTACTTAATTTAAGTGTTAAGTTTAGCACTTATGCGCCTATGAGTTTGAAAAGTTTTGTTTAAATTAAATACGCATTAAAGATTAAATCATAATTAGTTTTGATCCAAAAGTATCAATTGAATACTAACAAAAACTGCAAAATCTAAACAATTCAAAGGAAGTTGCTTATCAACAAATATTCCACTAATTATATTAAACTTTAAAGGTTGGCATGACTTATAAAATCTCGTTTCCCATTTACACTTTCTCCCATCTGCTCTAGCTTGTACAAGAAAACTGATAGAATAAATATACACTTTACTCATACAACCAAGAATAAGTACAATTATTATGATGCAATCCGTCATAACAAAAGCATTAAAACTGTAAAACAAAATACTGGATTCTGTGCTTGACTTCAAACTTTTCACAATAATTGTCAATGCCAAGGCCAGTCCTATTGCAGGTAGAACAACAACCATTGACAGCAGCAATCCTTCCTGAATCGAATTAATGATTTTGGTAAGAAATTGGATTTGCCTATATTTATTTGCTTGTTTTGAAAAGTCGTTCCGACTCCAATTTGCGTTCAAATTTAAATTTTTCCACAAAGTAAAAATTGAAACAAGATGAACAATACCACCAATGACAAATACGGCATGAATCGAGAATTCGAATAAACAATAAACAAAAATCATAGTCGTTACTTTCAAAAACATTAAAACTACCCAAGGAATTGAATTTTGTAACTCATCCAAGTATTGAGATTGGTAGTAGAGTATCTGCAGCTGATATGGCAACACAATGGAAAATGCAAATGCTAAGATTCTTTGTGAATATTTGGTCATATATAAAAACAAAATTAGCATCTGTTCCCATGTTGATTTTTTATAAAGCGATGTTTTATTTTCCAGATAATATTTCTCAAACTGGAGTAAAGTGTTGATGAAGGACGTTAATTCTAAATCAAAAATACGAGAAAAGTGCAGATGAATATTTCCTGCACCTAAAATGAGTATTGCAAGTAACGTGATCGTACTTTCTACGAATATTTGTTTATGTCTTAAATATATATACTGAAAAACCAATAAAACTAAAATGACACTGCATCCGTAACTTTTGTGCTTTAAGTTAGTTTTATCTAACTTTGCGTTTATTTGATGAGTTTTTGTTCTTTTTGAAACCCGCCATTCAAGTGGTATTGAATCAAATCGGCCACCAATTTCTTTGTTTGTTCCGTAGAATTTTAAAATTAAAGACATTATTATTATGTAATTTTCCTTTGAATTTTTCGATTACAACCTGGATTTGTTAAATGATGTATCTTTATTCTGAACGAATTGAATGTTAAACAGTTTTAAACTGTATGTCAAGTGTTAGGGTATTAAAACAGTCTGTATTGATTGAATGACCTGTAAAAACTCTAATAAAATCAATCTATCTATCTATATATTTCAGTTAAAAATGAAATGAGTCAAAGTCACGATAAATATTTTTATGTTAGCAAAGAAAACTACGAACCATTCTATTATTGAACTGGCCATGGCGATACTGTATATGTCACATAGATATGAATTTTCATGAATAAATAAAAAACACGTGTGCTTAGTTAGCTAATTAGCAACTATAAATTACATTTTATTCACATAAATAATTACAAAAGACAAGTCTAGCTGCTTAGTTGTATACTACTGATAAAACATGATATTTATTCAAGTATATCACACATTCAACTAAATTTTCCTAATTTTGTGTGAATTAAAAAATCAAAATAAGACCTAAACTATAGGAATTTGCAAGTCACAAAATTAGTGTTTTTTTTCTCAATAATTGTCATTGCCAAGGCCAGTCCTATTGCAGGTAGAACAACAACCATAGACAGTAATACTCCTTCTTGAATTGAATTAATTATTTTGGCAAGTAATTGGATTCGTCTATATTTAATTGCTTGTTTTAAAGATTTATCCCGACTCCACTTTTCTTTTAAATTTAAGTTAACTAAGTTTTTCCACAAAGTAAAAATTGAAACAAAATGAAGTATACCACCAACGACAAATGTGACATGAATTGAGAATTCGAATATACAATAAGTAAAAACCATAACTGTTATTTTTAAAAATATTAAAATAATCCGAGGAATCGACTCTTGCAACTCAGCCAAGTATTGAGATTGGCATAGCAGTATCTGTTGTTGATATGGCAACACAATTGCAAATGTGATTGCTGCAACTCTTACCGAATATTTGGTTGTATATAAAAGTACAATTACCAACCGTTCCCATGTTGATTTTTTATAAACCGGTGTTTTTATTTCCAGATAATATTTCTCAAACTGGAGCAAAGTATTGATTAAAAACGTTAATTCTAAAACAAAAATGCGAGAAAAGTGTTGATGAACATTCGCTGCAACCAAAAACAGAATTGCAAGTAACGTTAACGTACTTTCTACAGATATAATTTTATCTCTAAAATGTACATACTGAAATACCAATAAAACTAAAATCACACTGCATCCGTAACAATTGTATTTGAACCCGGTTTGATCTAATTTTGGCTTTATTTGCTGAGTTTTAGTGTTTTTTGTAACCCACCATTCAAAGGGCACTGAATCAAATCGCCCACTAATTTCTTTGTTTGTCCCGTAAAATTTTAAAATTAAAGACATTTTCACTATTGACGATGAAATAAGTCAAAACGCCACGATAAAATATCTTTATGATTGCGAAAAAAACTTACAAGTCGTTCTATTGGCGATGCCAATGGTGATACTGGTATTGTTGTATGGAATCATTACCGTAAACAAATTAATGTTTTGATAGAAAAAAGCATTGATAATGAATGTAAAACTTTATATGATATTTTTTCTGATGTTTGTAAACAAGCTATGCTGAAAACACGTACATTGTTAATGTAGTAATTAGTAATTTGATATTGGTTATGACGCAGTTAGTTTATTGGAGGACCTTGTTAAATTATTGTATCTGACAGCTATATGTAGTAGCTGTACAGTGTTTGTGTTATAATGTCAGACTGTACTGACTGAAAACATATAACACTTAAATAAATCAATTCAACAATGCTACAGAGATATGAATTTTCATGAATAAATAAATGACACGCTCGGGTTTAGTTAAGGTAATTAGCAGCTATAAATTACATTTTATTCTCATAATTTATTACAAAAGACAAGTCTTGCTGCTTAGAGGAAAGGGGTTTAATCGTTTTGAACGGCATTTCAGATCAAAATGAAAGTTATTTTATACTTATACTGGAGGAATATAAAACTTTTACATAACTAATGAAACATGATACGTTAATATGTTTATCACACAATGACATGTAACTGTTCCTAATTTTTCATGAAATGGATCAAACTAAGGGATAAAATATGCAAATTTACAAGAATTTACAAAATTATCATTTTCTGCTGGACATAGTATCGCCTGAAACAAAAAGTTTATTCATTCGACATATTATGATTTTTTTAAATCTGTATATCCTAAAATATAGATTTAGATAATTAGACACTGGATTTAGTTGGTGCAGCGAATATGAAAGTAAACATTCCCAAGTGTTCATTAATTTGTGTTTTGTACATATTTTGTTAATAAACTATAGATACTGTTGACATGTGTGGATTAATTTACATTTTTAATCTAAAAAACTAGGCAATGAATGGCCTGTTGATGTTTTATCACTGCCAATTAAGCTGCTGGCTTTGAGCATAGCAAAATATTATTTACAGGTCTAATTCCTCTGCCCAATAGTGTCGGCTAAATGTTTGGCTGTTTACAAAATATATCTGATGTATATATTGGACAATATGTAAAATTATTTTGGCAATAGAACTGATCAAGTTTTATAATGATATTAACGAAAACTTGGTTTTATCGTTATGTTTTTAAGATAAAAGCTGAATTCTTTTAGCCTTAAGTAATCTATCAAGAATATCGAATATTAAATTAAAATTCAGTATAAAATATATTGTTAAAATCAAAATATAGTTAATATATTTATTTGCCAGAATTATTTGCATATGCTTCTGTTATTCATAAAAAGGGCATAAAATTATCTAAAAAGATTAAAGACGTTTTAGAATAATAACGAAAAAAAGTCACACAGTATGTTAGAAAAAGTGAACTAGCTATTTCTCCTTAAATGTCATTAAACTTCATGAATAAGTTGAAGTCACATACCAGTTTGATTAAGGCAATTAGTAACTATATATTATGCATCGCATGTATCACATTTTTCATCAACATAATGAACCGTAAAAGGAGAACGACTATTTGGGAAAAAATCATTTATTCCTTCATAAAGATAATCGAGACTAAAAGAAAGCAATTAAATTTCATAGGATACCAATTGTTTTTGATTGACGAAAACAGTAAACTTTGTATTTTCATGTATGCAATAATGCAATCACAATGATTTCGTGACCCATTGACAATTTTGGACAGCTATTTACTTAATTAAGTTTAGCACTTATGTGCCTATGAGTTTGAGGTGTTTTGATTAATTTATAGTTAGTTTTGATCCAAAAGTATCAATTGAATACTAACAAAAACTGCAAAATCTAAGCAACTCAAAGGAAGCTGCTTATCAACAAATATTCCACTAATTATGTTAAATTTTAAAGGCTGACATGACTTATAAAATTATCTTTCCCATTTACACTTCCTGCCATCTGTTCTAGCTTTTACAAGAAAACTGATAGAACAAATATACACTTTACTCATACAACCAAGAAGAAGTGCAGTTATAATGATACAATCAATAATAACAAACGTATTAAAAGCGTAAAAAAAACACTAAATTTTGAGGTTGAGATTAAACTTTTCACAATAATCGTCAATGCCAAAGAAAGCACGATAGCGGGTAGAACAACAACCATTGACAGTAACAATCCTTCCTGAATCGAATTAATAATTTTGGCAAGAAATTGGATTCGTCTGTATTTAATTGCATGCTTTAAAGAGCCGTTCCGACACCACTTTTCTTTCAAATTTAAATGATTCCACAAAGTAAAAATTGAAATAAGTTGAACTATCCCACCGACGACAAATATGGCATGAATCGAGAACTCAAATAAACAATAAATGAAAATCCCAATCGCTATTTTCAAAAATATTAAAATAATCCAAGCAATTGAATTTTGTAACTCATCCAAGTATTGAGATTGGTAGTAGAGTATCTGTTGTTGATATGGCAACACAATGGCAAATGCAAATGCTAAAATTCTTTCTGAATATTTGGTTATATATAAAAATATAATTAACATTTGTTCCCATGTTGATTTTTTATAAAGCGATGACATATTTCCTAGATAATATTTCTCAAATTGGAGCAAAGTGTTAACTAAAAACGTCAATTCTAAATCAAAAATACGAGAAAAGTGCAGATAAATATTTCCTGATCCTAAAATGAGTATAGCAAGTAACGTGACCGTACTTTCCACGATTATTTGTTCAAGCCTTAAATATATACACTGAAAAAACAATAAAAATAAAATTACACTACATCCGTAACTTTTGTGCTTTAGGTTAGTTTTATCAGACTTTGCGTTTATCTGATGAGTTTTAGTATTCTTTGCATCTCGCCATTCAAGTGGTATGGAATCAAAGCGGCCACCCATTTCTTCGTTTGTTTCGTAAAATTTTAAAATTAAAGACATTTTTACTGTTGAAGATGAATTGAGTCAAAGTTACGATGTATATTTCTATAATAACAGTAAAAACAAAAACTGTTCTATTAACGATGGCGATAATGTTCATGCAACAGAGATATGAATTTTTATGAATAAATAAAAAACACACACGTGCTTAGTTAAGGTAATTAGCAACTACAAATTACATTTTATTCTCATTCTCATAAATAATTACAAAAGACAAGTCTAGCTGCTTAAGTTTATACTACTGATGAAACATGATATATATTCATGTACTATATCACACATTCAACTATCCCTCTTTTTTAGTATTTAATGAATCAAAAGAATAAAATATAATTGGGGAATTTGTAAGTCACAAAATTAATATTTTTCTGCTGGACATATTTGTATTGTTGTCTGAAACAGAAAACTTTATTCATTAGACATATGCTTTTCCTTTTTAATCTGTCTATTCTAAATTATACACAAAAACAATGTTTTCGCAAACGTTTTGCATTAAATATAAAGCCCATTTCCATAGGTAATTAAAAAATAAATGACATGAATATTCAAATGTAAAATCTTTACAAAAATTCCATGATTTGTTTGGTTATCAAAACGTTACTCCATAATACCGAAGTTTACACGTGCTGCTTAATGGGAATGGAAGTGACTTCATAGCATGTTTGGTATCGAATGCAGGAGGGTTAAATATTTTGGTCATAATGATTAAACACTGGATTTAGTCCGTACAGTAAAAACATTACCAAGGAGTTCATTCATTTATGCTTTTATTTTGTTAGTAAACTACAGATAAAATTGACATGTGTGAGGAGTAATTTACATTTGTAATCTATAAAACTAGGCGAATAAAGACTTATTGTAATGCTTTATCCTGGCTCTCTAAAATTACAAAAAATGCTTTTCGGTTTGTTTGTAGAGACTAATAACATTAGATAAAATTTATCTGTTTACAAAATATAAACGATGCATATATTCGAAATTATGTAAAATAAGTTCAAAAGAACTGGTAAGTTTTGTATTTATTGCACAGAAAACAGTTCTATTTTTATGATTTTTACAAAAAAGCCGCTTACAGACAGAAATAACTTATATGCTATCAGAAAGATCAAATATTGAAATGAAAATATACTTATTGTATTTATTTGTCACTATTATCTTAATTTAAACTGTTTCTGGTATTCAAAAAGTGCATAAATTTTTTATTTTAAAGCGTAAGTTCAGAAGTTAAAACAACTGCCAGAAGCCAAGTAAATCACTAAAGCAATCAGCGATGGAAATCCAACTGACTCATCTTTTTTAAAGCAAACACAGCAACGGAGAATTACCAGTATTTGTTGGCGTGGTTGTAATTAAGAAGTAGGCTTCAATATTTTTGGTTGTCCAATAATAACACACAAAATTTTGTATTTAAAAAAGTCGATAGTCTTACCGTAATCTTTCCAACCAAACGTTTTAGGTCAGAGGAAAACTAAAAATCTGAACGAAATGAATGATTACTAAACCTCATCATGAGAAAATGTAATTAGCATATTTGAAAAATAGGCGATTTCTTTTAAAAATCATTTGACATCGACGTATATTCTAGCAAAAATGTCAAAACTGTTTGAAAAAAATGTATTTGATATAGAAATCTCAGGTATAAAAACGCTGATGGTGGTCAACCGTCATCATACATAATCCAACAAGCCTCTTACACATCTGGACAAACTTAGCAAGCTAACTACATTTACAGAAACTGAATTTCAGGAACATTAGCAATATGAAGGTATCTTAATTTTTACAATAAACACATATTTTAAAGAAATTTAGTAAATTTTAAAAATTAACTATTCTTATTTTTCAGATCACGTCACTTCTTCTAGTCACGTTACTTGTTGGAGTTTCCCTTGCTGCTCCAGCTGAAGACTCCGGATTAGCCGTCGGTGATGGGAGTGAAAGGGAGGCACGACATGGAGGTTGGGGAGGTGGATGGGGAGGCCATGGCGGTTATGGAGGCTGGGGTGGAAGAGGATGGGGAGGGGGTTGGGGCGGATATGGCGGATATGGCGGCGGATGGGGTCGCGGTTGGGGAGGGGGGTGGGGAGGTTATGGAGGTTGGGGTGGCTTCTGGGGATAAGTAAAATAACCTACAATATGTTGCCGATCCATGAAAATCCATTTCACTTAAAAACAAATTACATTTTGCACCTTTTACAGTTTTTATAAAACTTAAAACTCAATTCGTTTCTGAATAAAGCAGACAAATCAAGCATTCAAGCATATCGACTTATCCATTGATAGAGTTTATAAATAGATTTTTATTTTCCACTTGGCCAAATAATAATAAAATTAAAAAAAATACTTAATTAAGTAAATACCTAATATCGGCTCTACAAAATATGTGGCATTAGTTAAATGTTTCACTTTTGACAAGATATAAAGTTTTCACCATGCTCATAACCTAATCCAAGTTAATATTCTAATTTAATTTTCCAACAATGTTATTTCCAAAAACATTTCAAATTTCCACCTTATTTCCATACAACACAAACTTAACAAATTTCTTTAAAATCTATTTTGACATAAATTACTTCCTACTCGTTTCTCCATTTCGACTAGTATTTGTCCTGGATAAGTCCAGCCAGTCTCCAGGACATTTCCAAGCAGTAAAATGGTGGCCGCAAAAACTCATCTGCTTTTTCGTATCCCTCGTCACAATCTACTGGATTCTCAAAAGTGCTCGACCTCCTACTACAACATCTCTACCAAGTGACGAAAAATTCACAAAAAATCCTGTCGTTTTATTTGAAGTAGTCTGGGGCATTACAAATGGAATTTGGCTCCTCGCAACTCTAAAAAGCTTTTGGTTTGATGAATCCAAATTTGTTGGAGGGCTAAATTTCCTAATTACTAATTTTAATTCCTGGGAAAGTCCTTCATTTACTCAACCAAGGAAGTCCAATATGTTTGCTAAAATTTTTATAATTTTACTGATTTTGGTATATACGGGAATTGGTCTAACTGATGCCATATCTGAAAGGGCGGAAAGAGTAGGTTTATTGTTTTCTGAAAATTCATCTAAAAATAAATCCATGGAAGGTTCAATCATAAAATATCTTGAGATTTGGAATAGTCAATATATTTCTTGGAACAGCGTCATTAACGTAGGTCTACATGCTGGATGGTTTCATAGGTTTGTAAAATAAAAATTGACCCATTTTGTGAAATGTCGATTATTTTTAGCTAATTATATGTTTTTCCTGGAAATTCAGAAGAGTATTTGGAGCACACTCAGAAGCCCTACTTTTAATGGTCGCATTTACATTTTGGGCAACCGTTAGGCAATTTACGTCATCTTTTCTAAACTCGTCAATGTCATCAATATTTCTTATGACGACAAGTAAAGAAGACATTAAGTTTATTGGAAAGCATATGATTGTTCAAATTGACAAAAGTCGTAAAGACGATAAATGGGCGGAAATCTTTAGACAATATTTATCTCTTAAGAAATTAAGTAATCTTGTCAACTCCACCTTTGGAATAAATATTACATGCTTTTTGATTGTATGCGTTTTGGAATACGCTGTTGGAATGGATCAATTATTTTTTAGTGAGCCAAATGGAAATTGGTGGAATTTCGTTAGCGTAATATTTTATTTTATTGACAAGTGTGTGACTATCCTTTTAGCTGCTGATATTTGCCGACAGGTATAATTTTAAAGAAACTAGCTTAAAATTTAATAGAAAGAATTGGTAATAAAATGTAATGCTTCATTTTGCTAATTTTATTTGGCAGATGCAATCATTTAAGCAATGGCTATGTCTAGACGAAAATCGTGTTCACGTACATTCTGACCAATTAACTGTCATAATAAATGAACTGGATAATAACGTTGTGGCAATGAAAGGAAGTAATATATTTCCTGTGACCTACTCATTAGCAGCAAACGTATGACTTATTTTCTAATTATGACTCAGAATTTCTGAGTATGATCGTAATTATTTACTTATTCATGATAGATTTAACTTTTGTAGAAACATATTAATTTTGTTTTGCTTAGATGGTGGGAATAACCGTGACATATTTTATTATTTGCGTCCAAGTCTAAAATCAATAATGACATGTTATCATCGACGTTTTAAAAGTATTAACCTTGGCTATATAACCACTCACTATTTATGTTTTTGATCAATTATTTGTATATACGTAATAAAAAATGACAAAACCCTTAGATATTAGGTGTAGATGGGCTTTTGTGTTGATGTGATACTATTATATTACAAGATTATGTGAAACTATTACAGACGCGTATTAGTTATAAATGGAGGTTAATAAAATTGACAGCTCAAAAAAAACATCGCGAAAGCTAAACATTTCTTATCTAAATAATCGAACTAGGGCACAACAAAAACGGTCTAAACTATGAGATTCAACTACTGTAGGTAAACGGCATCATAAGACTGTCAAGTAAGGTCAAGGGGTCATATGGAATTAAGTGAGTCCCATTTAAAATGTACGTAAAATTATGATCTCAGTATCTAATGTCACAGGCGTCATGTATGTCTCAATGTCAATCTCATAGAAGATAAACAAGCAGACAGATAGGAAGAATGGACTTTGATTGCTCCATTAAACGTGCTCCAGCTTTTCATACTGTCAATCTTCGTGAATCTAGTCTGATATTTTTTATTTAAAAAACAGTAAAACTATTTTAATGTCTTGTCAATTTCTCGTTGTTTGGATTATATTTTCTATTTTGAAATACAAAAATGGTCGCAAGCATCTCAATATTTTATGACATTTTATTTACGTCGTGTAAATTAGTTTATTTAAACAATTTCAGCTTACAAAATAATATTATTTTCAGGAACCTTAGCTCCCTAAACAATATTCTTCCGCGCTTTAAAAAAATTTTGATAATAAATATAGCATTATCATAACAATATCCTACTTAGTTTAAATTCAAGTTTTTAGGAACGACGACGTTTGCATCGCTTTTTAAACTAATGTTGATACTTTTTTTGAGAATATGGTGGAAATTTTGAATGTTTTTAACGGAATAACCTCCAATTTGGTTAATTCTATTGGTTTGGAGTGATACCAGCCAAAAGAAAAACACCCAGGTATAAACCGTTTTCTCCGTCAACGCCAATGCTACAAAACCAAACAATATTTGTCTCTAACATGTTACTTGTTTACGACAATATTTTTGCTCGTAATTTTTCAAACTTTTGACACACAATCTACTATAAATAATAGGAGCGAAACAAAAATCCTGTATATGCTAGTATTAATCAGCTTAAACTTTTTCCATGGCTACATGTACTCTGCTAAACTAAAGATTCAAGAAATTACAGCATTCATTAACGGCTTGATTCAATTTGATAAAGAGCAAAACAGGAAACCCAAAAGTCTTTTTAGAAGATTGTTTCCGGAAATGATTAGAGTTTTGACAGAGTATGCAGTATTTTTAACAGGATTCTCGGTTCCAATTTGTTTTATCTTTGGACTTCATTGGCAGCATCCTTGGAAACCCAGTTTAGCTGGATATTTTAAAATTCCAAAATGTTCTAAATATACAGTTTGTGTTGCCTGGACAACCAAATTGGTCATACTTTTGTATAATTACTAGATATTCTTTGCTTGATTATCTTAATGAGTAGGTTATACCTAAACAGTCCTTTAACAGTAAGTTTAAGCAAAATGTTTGTACTTTTATTTATCTGAAAATTTACGTTTTTGATTTTCAGATTCAAAGCATTTTGTATGGATTTAAAGGAATCTTCGATTTACGAAAGAGCCATCTTATATAGAAACATTCAGCTTCTTGTTGGAACATTTAATGAAATCCATAAAGGACTAATGATTTCCAATATATTCTTTGCTGGCATTGTGATTTCTACATTTTCTGTTGCAACATTAATTAAAAATTTCAATGCTATCAATGTCTTCTTTAGTATCCTCCTTATAATTATGATTTTTGATTGCTATGTATTGATTATACTAGTTGTTATTGGTGGATTCTCATTGGTTTTTACAAAGTCCAAACAATCAATTAAAAATAATGACTTGGAAAAAAACTTGGTGGATATCAAAGAAAGAAGCAAAGTGGGAGGAAAGATTTTACAGATCTTGTGCGCCATTAAAAGTTATGATAAGTTCAAGCCAAGTTGTGGATAAATTAACGCCTTTGAATACGTTAGAGTTTACATTGAAACGTACCGCCAATGTTTTGTTGTTAGATGGACAAAGCTCATAGTGGCATAATTTTAAATATCAAGTAAATATTATATAGTTTGGCAATGATGAGAAACAATATTAATAAAACAAGCATTCCTAAACAAAACTATTTATAATTCCAAACTGTATTGGAACATAATTTATGCAATATGTTATGTTACTGAAACCATATGATTATAAACGGGTTTGAAATCGGACAGTGTTTGTTGATTCGCTTATTTATTATTTGTGTTTTGCAACGTGATGTTAGGATTTCATGTTTTTGCACCGTTATGCTACCTAACCGGTACCATGACCTGTTTGCCGATGATCGATTACTCATTAAAACAGTCCCACTTTCAATCTAGTGTTCCCAATTAAAGCATAATGAAATTGAATATTATAATTTCTAACCAAAATCAAACTTCTATATTATAAAGGCAGATTCGACTTAAGCGTTATCTGA
This sequence comes from Entomobrya corticalis, assembly GCA_034694325.1. Taxonomy (NCBI): domain Eukaryota; kingdom Metazoa; phylum Arthropoda; class Collembola; order Entomobryomorpha; family Entomobryidae; genus Entomobrya; species Entomobrya corticalis. Next base: position 5,898 of record JAQFYG010000622.1, on the reverse strand, counting down.
AAATATACACCATTCTCCTTCTAAGGTAGCATTTTATACGAGAAAACTTTAAATTAATTACGTGTTCTCTGAAATAAATATTAGGAAATTTCAAATTATTAGGTGATAAAAGCGTGTGTCGTAAACGGTTTGGGAGGTATTTGTTAAGGAAGAAATTTAATTTGCTTAACACACACAATAAAGATGTGGCTTGAGACTCCATTAACACAACATGCGCATTTCATTTAGGTAAAAGCATGTTTTAATCAAGAAGCGTACTAGAAACCAAATTTGGTGATTATTACCTCAGCTGCGTTGGCGTATCAATTAATGTTTTTCATTAGTTTTTTCGCAACATCGTAACTTATCTTGATAATTTACCATCTGAATGAAGTAACAAAAATCTTAGATGTAAATTATTCTTAATCATAAAACGACCAAGCTGCAAAGCAAAACAAGTACAGTTTACAGTATTGCCTCGTTGCAATTGCCAAAAATTGTAATGATTTTATAAAATACAAATTATGGCGGAAATCGTAAACATTTTTGGCAAAACAGAAAGTTTTGTTGGTCTGTTTGGTTCAGTAGGTTTAGAATAGAACAACCAAACCCCATCGTATGGAAACTTTCTTCAAAAACGTCAAAACGATAAAAGTGGTAAAATCCTCAAAATAAAATGCATTCTTGTTGCGTTCACTTTTATAATTATTATAAACCAAACATTTCTGTCAAAATCAACTGGAAACATCAAAATACTTTCTTGGTTGTCAGTTGCTTTATTCAACACATTCAACTGTCACTCATATTTGGCAAGAATAAAAGCTCAAGATTTAGCTCATTTGACGAATACTTTAATCCAGTTTGATCTAATTCGAAATAAAAAGCCAATAAAGTTTTTGAACAGGCCATTTATAGAAATGGCTAGAATCGTTACGGCCTATGCGGCAATTTTTACAGCATTGATTCTTCCGATCTGCTTCGTTTTTGGACTTCATTGGCAACATCCTTGGAAACCTTCTTTGGCAGGATATTGGCTAATTCCCGGATTGAAATTCTGTTCAAACTCTCTCACGGAAAAACTAGTTGCCATGGTGACCAAGCTCTTAGTATGTTTATTCAATTACTGGATTTGGAAAATTGGATTTGAGCCAACTGTTCTACTTTTTGCGGAAGTTCACCTAATGCTACCATTAGTTCTCGTTGACAACCTTAAATAGTAAGTTTGTGCTTAAAAATCATCAAATGATTAATTTTATTCAGATTTTTATAGAAAATCAATTTTAATTTTTTTCAGCATTAAAAAAAGCTACAACGATTTAGAACACTTGTCAGTTTACTACATAGCACATCTATTTAGACAAATGCAACTACTTACTGGCATGCTAAACAATATTCAAGAGGGACCAATGATTCTCAACATATTTGTTACAGTAATATCCGTTTCAGCATTTTCAGTATCAACTCTCGTCAAAAGCAGAACTTTAAATTTTCTATTTCTTGCGACGTTAATGATCATAATTATTGATAGCTTGTTGATTATATTTTTGACAATTAGTGGAATGTCGGCAGTATATAGTACTTCTAATGAGGTACTGCAAATAATGAGATGGAAACAAACTCACATGATCTCAAAGAAATATCAGATATGGGAAAATAAATTTTATGCATCTTGTAGATCACTGAAAATTATGATTGGGTCTAATCAGTTTGTTGATAGTTTGACACCAATTAATACTTTACAGTTTTCCTTGACTCTTAGTGCTAATATTTTACTATTGAGCAACACTAGCTGCTAGCAATAAATAAAAAAACTGGTAAAAAAATTGTCGGCATTGACGTGGTTTGTAACTAATATTGTATAAAATTTTGAACATGCGCTTTTGGTTAAGTCTAAGATGTAAGTGCCAATATCTTTAATAATAGGCAGGTAAATACTAAAGGTGGTTTTTTGGCTTTACTTATATGTCGATTCTGATTAGCTCATTGGTTGTCGATCAATTACTAAAATCAACTTATTACTTTTTTGTATTTACAAATTTTAAATCACTTTACTTATGCAAATAAACGTATACACAATCATTACAACGAATACTTTTCGCATCAAGTAATTTTAAAACTAAACAGTTTCTTTGCTTAATGATTACAAATCTTTTCTTACTAAATTTCAAAACCAAAAGTAATCACAAACGAGTTCTTGGGAGTCGGCAAAATATCTGGCATGGCCATTTTACGTTGGTTTAGAATTGTACAACTTCTAGTTGTTTACCCTGTGTTCAAACGTTTCACGATGGCAGCAAAACGACAAAACAAAATATAATGTCAGTGTTTCATTAAACTGATTAGACAAATTATTTTTATCACTAAATCTTCATATATTCGAACAAACAATTATATATAGCTAAGAATTCTAAAGTAAACTTGCAAAATTAAATTACTGGTTATTCTAACCATTTGGTTATTAAAATACTGAAACGAACATAAATTATGCCTTAATTATCATGTAATAACATTATATTTGAGGCATTCCCCTCTTAAATACAACCCACAATTAACTTTTCAACTTCAAATATCTTCTTTTAATTTATTTTATTTTTGTTGTTGATTTAGTAACTAAATACTAAAAATTACGTCAGGTGTGCAAAAGCTAAATTTACAGTGACATTTAAATTTTCACTGTGAACTTCAAAACGCATTTTATCAGGTCAAGCTTCAAAAACAAAAATTATGGCAGAAATTTTGAAACTTTTTTGTACAAGTAAAACAATATCTAAGCTAGTTCACTCTATTGGTTTGGAATGGTACAAATCCAGCCAAAACACTTCTTATTCCAAACTGCTACTTTGACAACGCAAAAATAGCAAAAGTAAGAGAAATCTGGCAATCAAAAACATTTTTTTCACAGCCACATTTCTATTTGTAACTATTCAAACAGTCACAACAGATTTTAGCGAACATGAAAACAGTAATGTCAAAGTGGTTTCTTGGTTAATAGTCGCAGTACTAAACACATTCAACAGTTGTGTGTACTCCGGAAAAACAAAAGGCCAAGATTTGTCTGCTTTCATAAATGGTTTAACTCAATTTGACCAACAAGGCAGTAAACAAGCTAAGATGTTTCATAAACGACCATTTCCAGAAATGATTAGGATACTGACCGCTTACGTGGACGTACTATCTGTGTTTATTTTTCCAATTGGCTTTGTATTTGGTTTGCATTGGTATGATATTTGGAAACCTTCCTTGGCTGGATTTTGGCTGATTCCTAAAAATGCCACTGGTGCAGTTAAACAAGTCGTTTCCATGGTTACCAAATTTATAGTATTATTTTATAATTACTGGATCTGGAAAATCGGTACGGAGCCAAGTTTTCTCTTAGTATCGATTGTTCAAGTGTTGTCACCTTTAATATTACTAGATCATCTGACTGAGTAAGTTAAAAATAAAAATATCTAATTTGAAGGCAATTAATTTTTACAGTTCAAAACTTCATATAATCATTTTTTCAATAGATTTTTTGGCTATAATTTGGATTTACAAAGCTTCTCAATTTATCAGCGGGCTTTAGACTTCAGAAAAATTCAAATTTTTGCCGGAATGCTGAACGAAATACAGCAAGGACCAATGATTTTCAATGTATTTTTTGCCTCGATTACGGTTTCAGCGATCACTATAGCAACACTTGTAGAGTCTGGTAGTATGGATATTATATTCATCGCTACTTTAAAATTCGTGATTATTGATTGCTTTTTGGCAAACATTGTTATTATTGGAGGAATGTCTACAATACACACAAAGTCTACGGAAATATTGCACATCATGAAATGGAATAGAACTCCTTACATCTCAAAAAGGGAGCAAAGATGGGAAGAGAAATTTTATAGGTCTTGCAGTTCAATAAAAATTATAATAACCTCCAGCCGATTTGTCGATAAATTAACTCCTATTAATACTTTGCAATTTTTGTTGACTCTTAGCGCAAACATTTTACTTTTGGTAGTACCCAACTAATAGTTTAATATTTGATCTTTAGACCTACCAAATAAATGTTAATATTGCCTTACTAATAAAATATTATATTTGATTACAAATATTTTCTTCTTTTCATAACTTAATATTGTGCTACATAACAGTACAAGCCAGCATGGCAATTTTAGATTAATTATGATTAAAATAAACATATGATAACATACTTAATTTGCCTTGTAACATTTTAAAACTAAGAATCATTTTGCGGAAAACATTTGTACAAGTTTTGACAATACTCCATAAAAAGAGTTTACAAATTTCAAACAAAACTTTTCTTTTCTCTACTGTAAATACAACAATAGAAAAACAAATGCCAGCCATCCAAAGCACGAATATTACTAATATATTTCCATACATTGTTGGTTTCTTTAAAGGCGGCATTTCTTGGCCTGGTTTATCTTTACGAATAAATGTCATCCACCACTCCATAATTCCAGATGACTGTACACCTTTGATTCTTTTGATTAGAAACAGGGGGACAAACCCATTTAAATTGAATGTTTTCCACATATGTATGTAAGTCTCTTTTCCAATATCTACCTGTTTTTTTAGTTTTCTTACTATTTTTGTATATTTTATGGCTAAATACTCAGGAAGAATTAGGGCAGTCTTGTTACAGGCCGTTAAACTGTCCAATAGCATTGTGTTTTCATTACTACGAACCCACCACTCTTTAGCTAAACTCAGTACCCTCGACATTGGATTTTCATCAATATTTTTATAATTTACCATAAATAATGGATGAATAGCTTCTACTAACTTTAATATAATAATTGACAAATTTGGATGCAGCCTGGTTCCTTCTAAGATCCAACTAGCATTTTTAATGGAATTGTTATATTTTTGGCTATAATGGCGAAGCTCACTCCGTGTTCTTACTTGATAATGTACCAACGACGATTCTGGAAAACGGAAAATATGTTTATATTTTGCGTTTTTTAAAGACGTTTGATATAACCATAACGGTTCTCCTTTAACACCTGGGAAACTATAAGTGGCCGATCTAGTATAAACTGTAAATTTGTCGTGCAAAAGTTGTGATAGTTTTTCATAAGGTAAAACACTTTTTGAGACAACTATATTGTAAACATTGTTGCTTTTATATGCATTGCTAATCACTATTCCTGCCAAAAAATAACCAGCAAGTTTCCATTTTAAACTTTTATTCATAGTCCATTTGCTAGGAAAGGGATCTCCCTGTTCTAAAAGTAATTTCAAAATGTAGATCAATCTTGCAGTTGGATCAAAGAACATTGACTTGCTTACAAAAATATTAGCGGTTATAACCAGGGCTAAAATAAACCCTAAAATAGTTATCCAAACATATGGATCATAAACATTTACTAATTCTTCGAACGGATATTTACTTAAACCTTTTGTTCCGCAACTGACAAAGATCAGGTTACTCATTGACATATTAACTGTTAGCAAACTATAATGTTTAAAATCATTGTGCTGTGTAATAGGAAAGTAGTCAATTTGCCATTGAAGTTGAGCTTGGTGCGTGTTAAACGCCCATCCATGCTGTGAAGTTGTGTGAAGTATCTTTTGATTTGTACACATTCTATTTGAACTGATAGAATAAGTGTAGTTTTTCATAATTGATTGAAGAATATAAGCGTATGCGTGAAACAATCTCTCCTTTTCTTCTTCAAATGGAATAATGGACAAAGTTTTGGCATTTGCATAAAAGTTTTTGCACAATTTTAAATGATAGGCGACAGAATTCATTACGTCAAGCCCTACTTCATGACCATTGTATCCAAACCAAAGGATATCTTCATCCGCTGACGAAATATAGTCATCATTTAGTATTGATATATTAAGGCATTTCCAAGTTAACAGAGTGATTGGTTTTGAAGTAAATTGAATGTAGGAGAACGTTGGATGACG
>JAQFYG010000621.1:0-27127 GCA_034694325.1 Entomobrya corticalis | reverse complement strand
ACACCGTCGTTTTTTTCTCTTTGTATGAATGAATTTCTGTTCCTTTTAGTCCTCCAACAAGAGTAACAATGCTGATGACGTGAGGTTATTTAATCAGTTTTTTTTTGAATTGTGAAACTTGCAAATTATTTTGAAAAAGTTTCTCTGTCAACAAATCAAGCAGTCTTTATAGCCAAATAGCATATAAATGAATGAATGAAAGAAACTTAGATTTTTTTTGTCTAATTTATTTACGATTTTTCAGTTTGAAGTTATTTCAATTTTAATTTTTTTGCTTTTATTATGTTCTTTCCCTACAAACTGCAAAGCAAAGTGTCAAGACCAGTAATAATGAAGTAAATACGTGAAAATTTTGGCTGTGCTAAGATGTGAGCACTATCATTAAAGACATGTACAGATTAAGTTGGGTACAAAGTGGTGACAAATTTTTTGTCACTTTTGCTGATTCAATAAGAAAAATGCAATCAACCAACTTAGATTTCATTTCAACTATAAAAACGGAAGAAATCATGGGAGAGTTTTAAATGCATTTTTTTAAAATTGTCCCTTGTAAATTATCACAACGAATTTTTATTAGCATTCAATTTATATCATGCCTTCATTCAAGTTGAAGATTTTCCCTGACAACGACATAATTTTGACTAATGAGGCTTCTGAATTGTCGTCATTTCCCTTCACCACTACAATTCTACAATTACTGCACTTTAATAGCTTTACTGATAGCTTTGAAAGTTTAAGTATCCTTCTACCAGGCCATTACAATCTTCTTCATTTTCTTGTTTAACAAATCTGTATTTATCATAGTGTTCTCAAATTAACAACAAACGCTTGTTCATTCTAGCCAGGAACTCCATTTCCTTTTGAAAAATTGTTGGATTTCAATTGAAGCAGGGAATAGGATCGTGTACCTTTCTCTTTTCAACAATGAGCCAAGTAACAAGCAAAAAAAGTGTTTATTATTCTATCCTTACTACTTACTAAAATTTAATTAAATAATGAAAAATGTTGACAATGGCTTTCAATAAGCTTTTATTGGTTCCTTTTGTGTAGAAATATTTTTACTATGCTATATTTACTAGTGGAAGCATCCTAATTGAGCGAATTATGTAGTTAGTGCTGCACAAGATCAATATGCTCCTTGAACGGTACTTAAAATGATGATCAAGTGTTGACAGTCTATGTATTTTGTGGAAATAAAATTGAAAATATAATTCATTGTCAAAACTCATTGCAACTCAGGATCACGAAGTACAAAATTATTGCTAAGGTCTGGCATTGCCCCATCTTCAGATTGATTGAATCAGAATCAACACATGTACCTACGATGCTGATCAGATGCAGACGACGGAAGATGCGTGCGTGGGTTTGAACTCAAACTCGCAGTTAGTTTTTCTTTCCTAGTTTGTGACACAGACTTGATTACTGTTTTTAGAATGGTACCTAGATTTAAATATATATACAAATATACTCCTGCAAATTGACATCTACTGGGTAGATTATAAGCATAATATTTATCATATTCTTAGAAAAGGACGTTGTTCATACGCTTTTGATGTTTAATGACCAGGCTGTGAATTTTCTTTGTTGGTTTCAAATGGAATCAACTACACACATACTGGAGCAATCAGTTATGCTTTTTGATTGTTCCATGTTGCTTGTTATGATGAACACAACAAACTATTTGTTTTGAAGGGATTTCATTAAAACTAAATATCAATAATTGTGTTTACTTACCTTTTTACGAGACCTTCAAACTACGTCCAAGAATGAATGTTTAAAGTAACTAAAAGGAAATTCTGGAGTTTGTCATTTTCTGATATTTACAACTATACAGCCAATAAACTGGTCAGAAAAACACTGAAATTAATATTCCTGTATTCGGATGAAAATCATGTGTTAGATAAATTCCAAGATATGAATCCAAAAAGTATGAACGCAAATCATCCCTTTGTCAAAATTATCACAGGGAATGGCTTTGGCATCAAGTCATCAAAAGTGACGAGACTACATAAGTACTATAGAATCCTTTACTTTCGTCAAGTAAATGGTTACATAAATACCTCAAAATATCTACTTCAGCATTATACTTTACTCAATCTTTGATTAATTAGATGTGAATAAAGTACCACTTTGTACCAAACCTCTTCCCTTCTCATCTTTAGTCAAACGACTTAACATCATCATTCCAGGTTTCTCTGAGTCTCAAACCCATTAATCCAGTTAATTAGCTTTTCCTATAAAATTTTGCTTTTCCCACAGGCATATAAACAGCTTATATTTGTATGCCGATCTTCAACTCATCTTTGATATCATCAACTTTACTATACTTTAATATGTTTTCAAACTCATAGTTTAATGCCAAATTGGAAAACAAAATAATTACGTTTATAAATCTCATTATCATCTTATACTCCCAATAATAATTATAATGAGAAATATGTATTCGTCACTATCAAATTACGATCTATATGAGCTTATTTAGTACACAATACAGTTTTGCAACAAACATAAACCATTTGTTTCTTAAAACTGCATTTTTGAACATTGAAATCTCTATGTTTGAGGTAAAGCTTGTGCAACAATTTTTTCTCAAATATTTGCCGTATTTCAAAAGCTGAAGATATTGAATGCATTTTTAAAGGGAAGAAAGTCACTTTCAAAAAAACGCTTCTCAAACTCATTAGTATTATTATTTATTACATTGTACATTATTTTCGTTATTGCTATTAGTATTATTATTATACCCCTACATCTCCTATTATGTGTCTTATTGCTGTAACAAACAATTTATACAGCAGTATAAATTGGTATCAGTTTCGTATGAGGCGAATTATTAATATTTTTACTGCTGCATTGAATAAAATGTCTTAATATTTTTAGCTAAAAACACTAAAAATTCTGTAAAGTGCATCTCAGTTTTGCAACTTCAAATTAAATATTGCATTGCAGTCCTGTATGTATTGCATTGCGTGCAAAAGAGAAGGTGATCGAAAGAATTCATGCCTCATGACTTAAAGGAAGAAAACTAGGTACTATGAAAACAAATATGTTGGTTACTATATGTGTGTAGCATGTACATGTGCACATTTGAAAAACCTATTGTTATAGTTGTTATTACATTTTTTACAGAATTTCGTTTGTTAATTTTATTATGTTAATGGGCACATTAGCGTTATATTTATAAACATTGAACATCTACTTCAGTTTTGTTGGCTAGAAGGTACGATGCATAACACAAGACTGAAGATAGTGGAGGGAAAAGGAACAATTTGCAAAACGCTCATGGCAAAAGAATTAACGATTTCATGGTTTCATGTTCCATACTTTTTGCAAATGTTTTAGTAAACTACTTTGCAGAAATTTCGGAGTTCTCATTTTCTGTAAACACTTACTTCAATTTCTTTTACGACTTTATTACAATAATATTACAAAACATTACAAACTACAGAATACAATTATCAGTCCATTGCAATTTCATAATAATCTGAATTCTGCCATTAATTTTTGGATAGAAAAGAGTATGTTCCGATAGCTTTAGCCTTCTAACTCGAATTTATTATTAGTTTGATTTTTTTGCTTTGATGGTAAAAAATCGAATAACATCATAATTTCCTACAGACTTCCTTGTTTTAAGCTGGAAGCTAAAGACCAAGTTCCTCTTCCGATCCATTACGAATATTGATTTTATCAAAAACTACAATAAATATAAAAATCCCCAGATAATAAATAGTTTTACTCTTTCAAATAATAATAAGTTATAAGTGTATTTTGATTTTTACTTTTTTAAACTCGTTCGCAAATTATAAATCTGTAAGTAGCCAAAAGCTATGACCGTTTCAGCCAAATAAAAACCTTCTTAAAATGGCAAAAAAACGTAAGTAGTTATATAAACCAAGTTCTGAATCACTTAAAATTTGTAAAACATTCAAAAAATTGTCTTCCTGCCATAACGCATTATACTAACCCATCATCTGTTAAATAACATGTTTCAAAATAATTTCAATTTTTTAAAAAGCGTTCATCTTTGAACTTGATTGTTATAAAGTCATTCAATGGACGTTTAATGCGCTGTGTTGTGGAGATGTTAAAATGAATTTTAAAGCAGTTCATTAAAAGATTTTGTAAAGTTGCATTGCATAAGTATTTTTGCACCCTCCTCAACAGCATAATTAATCATTACTCAACAAAGAATCAATGGCTTTTTATATTATTTATAACACCACCACCGTGACAAAGTACATTTAAATCGCAGTAATTTTCATACTTGCACCCATAAATGCTACTTTACAATTAAGTAATAGTCGAGGTAAACTAACATTTGAAAATACATATTTGCTGAAGGGGAAAGCGTCTCCTAATAACAAGCAGATATAGAATGATTTTTATGAAAACAAACCACATGTTATATATTTTGATTTAGACAAATAGTTGTTTATAGTATTAGCCTGTTGGTCATCGTGTTTTATGGTTGTGCTACCGGTTTAATGATAGGTTGCTTTTATCATTATAACTCATGCTGTTTCAGAATTATTAATGTTTTTTACTTTTTTTTTAAATGGCAAAGAAGTGGAAATACACAAATTCCTAATATTGTATTCATAGCTGAGGTGAATACATATGTTTAAAAAAGTACAAATCCAAAAGTTATCCATCAAAATTCGAAGGAACATGTGTAAAAACTGACATGAACACAGACTAAGCAGCCTATATACGAATTTTAATTTTAAATCAAACAGAAAACATTATTGCAAAACAATTATAATGTCAGTTATGATTCATGAACGAAATATAAAAGTATTTCCAATAAATAATAAAATCAAAATTACTGATTTAAGACCAAGTTCATGCACAAACATAACTGTAGGTATAAACGATAATCGATGAGTAATTTACACCCATTTTTTGCCATTTCAATTCAAGACTATAAAATTTATTCTGAAATCATTTGTTTGTCATTTCATTTGCGGTATGCCTTACATCATTGTAATGATTTTTCTAACATTTTGTTCGATTCTGAAGGAATTGCAAAACTACTTAATATGTTTGTTCTTGAGCTTTTATGTAATACTTAATTTACCAAACAATTCATTTTCTTGGTTATCTAAAGGTTACTAAAACCTGCAAACAACAAGACAAGTTTGTTGTGTGCATTGTATCATATTTATAGCCTGATGATGATGACATGCATGTTTAACAGTTTTTTAGTAGAACTATAAAACAACCGACAACATATAGTAAGTAATTCACAGCTTTCATTTTCTTTATTTTTCTTCTTAATATTGTTTGCAGAAGGAGGACATAATTTACAATTTCCGCTCTGCAACCAACCACAAGGGATCCATTTGTCTTGTCATTGCAATCGTTGGTGAAGCTTTTGAGGCTCTTGCAGTTACTGCAGCAGCAGCAGCGCTTTCAGCCCAAAAATCCTACTGAACTAGTGCACTATGGCAGTAAACAAAATTGCGTGAGACTTGTGTCTATATACCACAGTGAAAAGTAACGATTGCATGGAATAAAAACTACATAAATGAAAATGATGGTGACTTATAAAGTTTTACGTTTACGAGTGCAAACGAACAGTTTATTACGAAAAGGAATTTCAAGTAAAGTAGTTAATAGTACAATGGCATTAGTATTATAATTCAAAGTGAAATTTCCTGCAAGGGCAGAATAAAGAACCAAGAGATCTTGAAATATCCTATTGTTCTGCTATGCCTATTATTATTACGCAACAATTAGATTCAGTCCTTCGAAATCTTGTCGCATCAGCAACGGCAACAGTGCACCTGTAAAAGTTCTAACGAGTCTAATAGTTTTGCTTACGTCAGTTTTTGATTGTTGCATATTGGCAATGTTAACGGGAACAATAGAAGTTGTTGTGATGTTTAAAAAACAATGAAATGTCCTTAAAAGTTGTTATTTAAGGAAGAATGCATCTACCTAAACGGTAACTGCTACACTGTCTTCTCTGTACTAACACATGCCATTGAATATTCTGTTTTCGTTTCCTTTATTTTTAGCAAATTTGTACAATTCATCATCATGAAGTTAATTAATTTAACAAATCCGGAAAGACATCTTAAACCACCACCATCGCAAGCAAGAGCACAAACCTGAGAAGGATAAATGCTTAAATTATATTATTATTACATAAATAATACCAAAAGTCCAGAAAAAACTGGAACACAAGATTGCGAAAGCAAGTGTAACTTTAATATTTTGACGATGATGGGTGAAAAATGGTGCTACAGATAGTACTACCGGAACCCAACAACGATGTTAACCGTCATCACAACAGCAGTAATAACAACAGGACTCCAAGTCGTGGGGACAATAGGATTTACGATATTAACCCGGGTGTTGCCGGAGGAGCATTGCTAGATCCCAGATCTAAACCATGGTATCGTGGTGCGATCCCACCTCCAGGAACACTAACGGCAGCTGCTGCTGCCAACAACGCTACAGGAGAACACTCATTTAATTCTCTGTGTGAAAGTAGACTCGGGGACGACTCACTTTTTAGTTATGGATATGGTTCGTTTTCTCCAGTCTTTTTATTCATCTGAATTTTATTTACCGTTTTTCATGAAAAAAGAGGATATTTTCTTCTGATCTGTAACATTTTTTGTATTCATCATATTATTGTGTATGTGTTTGTACGTGTAAATGTTGCATAGGTGTTCAACCGCGGGAAGACACAACAGACGCCTCCGATGAAGTTCTTACCCGTTTACGATCCGGGGTCATTCGAGACTCCGAGGTGAAACACTCACCTGGACTGTTTCAATACTGTGAAATGCCATCTCTCACCAGAAGCACACCTCCTCGTGCCTTTGGAAATATAACTACTGAGGAGGATAAAAATTCAGTATTCAAGTAAGGGACCAATTTTTTAGTTGTCTTGGAACAAACAATAGAGAGTATGCATGTCAGCATTGAACTCATATGAACGTTTACAAAATTTGCAATTTGTTATTTTCAGGGGCTACCTGACAGCCATCCTTTCTTGTATATATGCCATATTTATTCTGATGCTGGGAGTGGTAGTGTATATTGCGGATCTTATATCAAGGACAGCGACACTTGCTGAGGTAACAACTTTGTTTACCAGATAATTGCCTATATACCATATTATGCGTGAACCATGAAGCCCTTTGCTGTACATAAAATGAGAATTGATGGAAAATGTCGCATGTTTCAACACCAATTTTATCAAAGGCGAACAGAAAATGTGTAGCGAATTGTGACATTATTATGCCTTATTACCAGAGTAACGGTGACTAAACTTTTATAGAAATACCACAGAGCATGTTTTCTTTAGGAAAATTCCCAAGTGGAGAAAAATCAATCAACTAATTGCATTTACTTGGACACCAAAATAGATACAAACTTTAGCTTTTACTATCTATCTTATTTGATTATATGTGAAGCTTAAATAGCTTGTTTCCAATTGCAAAAATAAAATGTAGATATATTTTGAAACGAGGCCTCAACATCGGTAGTTGTACTTTTGAAATTTCGAAAAACTTTGTATTCGTATCTTATATAGATGGATATGGAATTATTGTTTAAGATGGAGAACCAGAATATATTTTACAACGATACGCACCTCTTAAAAAGAATTTGATTTCTACATTCTTCAATATTAACTCCATATCATACAATCACTCAAATTCTTTTCTTTTGTTCTTGATAGGTATTCAGCGTGTACCTGGTAACTCTTGGTCTGATATGGTTGATATTCCTCTACTGTGACATTCGCCAGAATCAAGGCGGCAATGTGATCAGACTAGAGAATCATCATAATGCACGCGCCAGTTCCGTGAGTAACAATACATGCAGTGAAAGTAGTAGAAGCAGTCGAATCAACAATAACAACAGCCGCCATCATCGTCATCACCACGACCAACAACAGCACCATCACCACCAACAAAATCTCAAGTATTGGAAGGAAGACAATGGTGGAGGTGGTGGCAAATGTCATAGGAAAGATTTCCACCGGGGGAAACAGACTCAAAGATCCGACAGTGTGAAATTGGAGGATGGCATTTCCCATCTTTCAGTCTCAGTCACGCCGAGCAATGAGCCTTGCCGAATATATAGCTCAGATAGTTACACATTTTGTCGGAGTCGCCATTCCGGCAGCTTCTATTTGAAAATCGGAGCAGCAGGTAGGCAACAAATATTTACTATCTATCTACCAGTACTACACACCAAGCAACATCAAATGCATAAATAAACCTAAGAGAATGTTAGAAGGGAAAATAATATCACATAAATATTTTACTTTCACTGCACATACATATCAACAATAACAAAAATCTATGGAACATATACAATATGTTATGGGGATGGTGGTTAGTTGTAACGGCAGACAGGAAGAGGAACGTAATGTGTGTTTTATTGTAATATTGCAAGAAAGAAAATTGGATAAAGGAATTCCTTCATCCTTTCAGTTATATACTGAAAGTTCTCCAAGTCTTAAGTAGCGACATTGGTAGTGATATGTAGTTTTGTTTTCCTGTTGCTCTTCCCACAAAGGCCCACAGAGCTAAATCCTCCCCAGAGTCACTTTCCCACTTTCATGATCTTCATGATGATAATCATCATCATCTTCGTCTTCTTCCATCTTCAGCAGCAACCAAAACCTTTCTTATTTTCCTTTTCTCATATTCCTCCTCTCCTCGTCCTCACAGTGTACATATTATTTTCCCTGGTTATTATATTATATAGAATTCCTATTTTGTATTATTCCTCCTTTTATTTTACACAATAAATATATTTTATCGGATTTTCATCCCCGCCAATGCTTTATGTTACCGTCTACCGTCGTGAGCAAACAATATGGCATTACCACTGCAACAAGATAAGAATGTGTTGAGCATTGTCACGTCACTGTTGAATGATATCATGGTCGAGATACTTTCACATTAGTAGATGGGTAGATAAATATGTTACCTGGGAAAGTTTATGGTCGTGAACAAAACCTATATGCTTTGTGTATGGATGGCGCAATTACCAATTTGATGGATAAATACTGCAGTGGAATATGTGTTCTGCTTTATTACAATGTGACCTTCTTTATATTGATTGGGTCTCTATATATTTCTATACATTTGACATTGTATACTGACTATATACGTAACTTACATAAGTTGCAATTAAGGGAATGCTAAATACATAACAGATAAACGGTTTAAAAAGTAATTTTTGGTTTAATGCTTGTTAGTTTATTTGGTTAAGTTAATATGGCTTTTAATTTGTTTCTTAACTTTGCAAACACATTTAACTTTTAAAATGATTTTTATTCTACCATTTTCCTAGGATTTTGTTTCGGCCATCTCATCCACTCGGGACTTTTACTGTGTCGCCAAATCATATTTTTTACGACAGACGATGAAAAAGTTTTTAATAGATGTGCCAACGTTGCTAATCTTATCTTGGACATTTTGTTTCCTATTTACTCGTTCCTCCTACTTTTTGTCATCTTTAAGTATTCCAATGTAAGTGTCATTCCCCAAACATTTTGCTCTAATTTCACTAACAAAGAATTACAGTGAATATACGGTTAATTCTATGATAACTTCATTGACACGTTATTACCTTAACTCGTAAAATTGCCGTTGAAGAATGAATATATTATTATTACGGTGTTTTTTCTTATTAAAGGTGATAATAAACCGTCACCAAGAGATATCCCGTTTTGCCCTGATGCACTGCATCTCATCCAGCCTGTGCTTTTGGTTCTGGAGTATTCTTCGTGAAACGGCGGACTCGCTCTACCATAAGATGACGGAGCACAGTCGACGAACTGAACTGCACAACTCTTCCCATCCACTTGCACATCATCATATTCCAGAGAGTCTTGACTCAATTACACCCTTAGCGTACACTAATCGAATGATTGAAGAAGGTAATATGTCAGCATGATGATGAGAATGTTTGCTCATCTTCATCTTCACTATACCAACTAACTACCAACCTCGTTAATACCCCCTATTTAAGTGCTACTTTTTTATATCATCCATCCACTTCGTTTTGTCATAATTAAGCAAGTAATCTACAGCTAACTATATTAGTCGTGCTTGTTTTAATTACAAAGTGAGCAGCAAGGCCTTGATGAAAAGCATGTTCTTCTCATGATAAAGGTGAACTTAAAGAGTGGGCAGTTTTATTAAATACGAGAGAATTTCGTCCCTATTTTCCGTGTTAGTGGTAAATAAATAGAAAGAAGGATGGATTTACTATATGGAATTTATCTATTCATATTTTGATGAGAAAATGCACACAAAGTCGCATTACATTAATTCCCCTTTTCCAGGCAACACAGACATATAGGTACTAGCTTGAGAGCTCTTCTATAAAACTCACCCCTTTTATTATTATCATTATTGTTGTTACCTAGATTTCTATATGCGACGGGAAACGAAAGCGAATTTTCTTATTTAATTTTCATCCCAACAAACTCATATATATAGTCCGCTTCACGTGTAAGTACGTTCTCTCCTCTTCGTATTACCGGACGGAATTTAATTTCTGACAATTTGTCCGCTTCACATCGCATCGACATCCCTCCTCATCCAAACAGAAAGATATAAAAAAAACATTCCAAACTTATTTATTTTAACCGCTGTGTATTTACAAATGCAGTTTTTCATAAGCTCAGTGTAAACTTTGTTCAACTGCGTACAAGCATGGCATTGAACTGACACCAGAAAATATTCCCATTCCGTAATAATAATATTATATTATATGTGCTTTTGACGTACGTTTCCCAAAATTTTCCATTTCCCTTTGGAAAAACTTCCATTTTGTCAATTCAGTACAGTAATCCCACAAAATGAAAATGAATTATTTGGCTGGAGGCGAATTTGGAATAACCAGAAATGGATGGGCGTAAAGTTTTGAAAAAAAAAGTTGGGGACAAAACGATTTTAGGGGCTTTATTATATTTTTGCATCTTTCGTTTTTACCAGCTACTTATTTTCCGTTGTTGCAAATATTTATACGTAGTATCTAATATGCAGCATGCAAATGCACATCTATTAAAACATTTTTTCGTATAAAAATGTTTGCAAATAACAAGGACATACATCCTTTTTTATCTTTAATAAATGCTGCAATGCAGATATTTGCTTAGAATATTAAAATGACAAACATTTGGCTAATGATTCGATATAATAAATATGGTTAAATTTTTTATATTTTCAGAGTCGCACCAGAACGCCTTTGCATTCCTGAATGCCACTTCCGCAATCACATCATTTTACGATCCTTGCGTCGAATTTTCTACCATTTCAGAACTAGTTCTGAAAATGTCCCCTTATTTATATCCATTTAGTATAGAATATTCTATTCTCGTCGGTAAGTCACTATCATTTCGATATTGTGTAATATTTGCTTATTGAATACGTATTGATTTGGAACAAAAGCGTTTAGACTTATTAGAAATGCTCTACAGGAAAAACACTAATCTCTTGGCTGTCGTCACACAAAAAAAAATTTTTGCTTCATTTCGTCCATTTTCTCTCTTCCTCTAACCGTATAACAAAATTCTTTCATTTAAAAAGGATATCCTCGTAAAAGTTGTTGTAACGCCACAGTTCAGAAACTGCAATAAAAAGAAAATATATTACTGTGACCGTTATACAATCCCCCGTTTTTTGTCTAACTTTTTTGGTTTTTCTACGTCGATCTCGAATCTCAGCTTATTCCCATGTTTCCCCGATCTCAGCCACCGGCAATATAAACGGACAGGGACAGGACAAGGGATGTACTTTTGTATTTACCTATTTTGTGTTACATGTTAGAAATCAGTGTAGAAAGTCAACACAACTGGCAAGAAAGAAATAGAATGAAAGATGTACAAAGTGTACATTTATATGAATACTATCAAAGCTGACTAATTGCCTGTTTGCTTTTTCGATCCTACAGCTTCTGCATCTGTTTCTGCTCGTTAGTGTTAGCCATATAGTTTGAGATTTTGCCTTTTATCATTATTTTTTCCTATGAATCTTCTTTTATTTTTCATGTGTGTGTTTGTTTGTTTGCTATATATTTATTTATCCTCTTTAGTTGGAGTTCTGTTCATAATGTGGCAAAATATTGGGAAGGGGAAACGCGTTGGTCATCATAGCGGTGGCTCAAGTTGTTTCCATCATCCTCATCACAACTCGCCAGCGGCCAGCTTTACAAACCATTTGGTGATCCACGCTGATTGCCACTCAGCTAATAAAGGGCTCTTTGCCGGACTTTTGGTTCTCGTGGGAACTGTCGTCAGCGTCATCATTTTCTACATTGCGCTTGATGACTCAAGCAGTGGCTTTGCTGCCCAGTGGGTTAACCTCAGCTCACAAATGGGCCTTCTAATCCTCATGATTATCACTGTGCTTTGTGCCTACCGTCAAATCACAAAGTTGGATGTGAACATGAACCCTGTGTCACTTCTTGATGATCTTTTGCTCTTCCTATGCCTACCCTCCTTTTTCCTATATACCATCTTCATCGTCGTCCCTGCCATTGCACATCAGGACTACTATGCGATAGTCGTTTGCACACTTCAGGTACTAAAAAAATACTACTGCTAACTACTCAACTCTGTCATTAAAAACTCAATCAATGTTTTTTAGACAAAATCAGACAACATATGTGATATAGGTAAATATGCTTTCTTTAACATCACATTTTCCTTTGTTTTTTCTCCTTTGTAAAAACAGGTCGTTCAGGTCATTTTGCAAACACCCTGCATTATCGACGGTTTGAGGCGATGTAGCAACTCTGAAAAGCTTCGCCAAGAGAAACCAGGTCGAGAGCTGGTCACTTTTCTTATTGTTTGTAATATTGCGATGTGGATCATTGAAACATTCGAAATCAAGTCAATTTACGCGCAACAGGAGCAAGTCTTCTTTTATGGGAGCATTTTATGGACACTTTTGAGTCACATGACGTTACCGCTAACACTCTTTTATAGATTCCATTCTTCCGTCTGCCTTGTTGACATTTGGAAGTCTGCTTATGAAGCTGGGGAATAATGAGACGTGATCATATAAAATCACATTTAAACCAGTAGTGAAAGCATGACGACTAAACAACACGAATTTTGCAAAAAAAAATACGAAGGCAGAAATCGGTATTACTGGATTTTTCATGTTTTCTTGAAACGTTGTAGTACAAATAATTATAATTGCAATGCAAATCAATAGTTTACTTTAATTTTATCCAAAGCTAAAATACTTAATTATTATTATTATGCTGTCTAAATATTATAATAGTAGGAGAGCATATAATGGGACGTTACTCACATATTCGTAGCAGGATAACCGGGAGCAGGTGAAAGCAAAAATCTTAATTTTTAAAATGCTATAGTGCTGGTATATTTGTCATAAATATATACGCATGCATGCATACCTGATAAAAATTTGTGTTTACCATTCCACTCTGTTTCAAGAGAAATATTATAGTCGTTGTTCATTAATTTACTACATTAGTTAGTTTTTTTTTCAATAACGAAGTAATTAAAATGTATAACAAAAATATCATTTTCTAAACTATCTTATAACCTTTACTATAAAATACATACTGACTCAAACGTACTACATAGTAGGTTTTAGTTTAATTTTTATACTGACTTTCAGTGACAATGAGGAGGAAATTTCAGTATAACGTCACATCATGGGTATTATTCTGTCAGTTTTAGTCTTTTGTTTTCCTAGTAACTCATTCTTAAGTATTGTCGCTGTCGGTGTTTAATTTATATCATTTTTTAAATAAAAAAAGTATATGATGGCAATAATATATTTTCTCTGTAAATCCTATTGATTTGTATCTTGTTGTTAATCATATTGTCTTATCTTATATATATCTTACGCGAATTGGCGTTGGGGCAAAGTGAACAGTGTTGAGCATCTGTAGGATTCACTAAAACAGTACTCACTGGATGCTCAAAAATACTTGCAATCTATTCAAAATCTATTCTATCTATTTTTTATTATCCTGAATTCAGCATTTATAACGATTACATAATGATATACTTTTTATGGATAATATGAATCGAAAGATTTCACTGACTTATGAGGAATACTTTGTCATAGACATAATGTTCACTTTTATGTGCAGTTAGCATTGTTTTTCATGTTCAGAAACTACTATTTTGATATCTTAAAGTTTGGTTATCTGTTTTATGTTCATTCCAGTACCTATTTTAAATACCTGCAACCTTATACACATTATCATAAGGTAATGGTAAAACTTACCCAACTAAACATTTCCACACTTACCGACACCATGTATGCGTCGTGCCGTCTCTGGATCTGGATATGTTGGAACGTGACAATGTAATGTATCCATTTTTGATGTCATCATTTTTCCATCTAAAATATTTATGTTTCGCTTCTTGGATCAGTCTCTTGTACTTTTTCCCTTTTAACACCTTTTTTTCATCCGAGTCCATGTCCATCATATTCCTCCATCAGCCATCATTCCCATTGCTTTTTTTCTGGTCAAAACTTTTGCTTTTTAAAAGCTTATTCTCTCTCATCTCGAGGTCCATTCGGTAGACGTGATCTTACACCATGCAGGTTTCAACGACAACGAACCGCTTTAAAAAACAAGGCTCGTCTATCGAGGAGACCCGAAATATGCAAGAATTGTTAAAGGACTCTCGAGTGAGCTCGCTCCGTTCGGTCGTCACGGTGATCCAGAGGAATAGAAGGGTAGTTACTGGACGATGATGGGATGTTGATGGTCGCGACTGGTGATGAAAAAGATGTCCATTACCTACTTCGCGACAATAATCATATCATCATCGGATTACAAAAAAAGCAAAAGAGAAGATGTAACAAGTAAAAAGCAAGAAGTAATATATCAATGAGCAACGCCATTGAATTTTGAATACATGCTCGAATTCTATAGTTACCAAAGCCTTTTCCCTTTGTCATTTTGTGCTTTTAACTTCGTTTCGTTATCTCGCTTGTTTGCACATGTACAAGTCTCCATTTCCTTCCGAGTGGTGTGATGACTTGACCAAAAGAACCATATTTTTCCTCCATAACAACATAATATCGTAATCGTACATCTATCGCTGAGAATGCATTGCAGCAGAACATCAAAAGTACATACTATAGATATAAAGCATAATGACTATATTTACTGGACAATAAAAGCATCATCCTATTTTACGCATTGTATTCTTGATAACGTCAAATTCTTATTCGGGGGAAACTACCTGAAACGTGTCCACTTTTATCCCTTTCCTTTTTAAACCCTCTTCTCCAATGTCCTTTGGCTGAAAAGCTTTTCCTGTTCTTCACAACTTGCAACTCTCACGAGGCCATTATTGCTGGGGAAATAAGAAGAGACCGCTCTGCTCTGTAATGCGTTTGTTGGCTATCCGAAATTATCCGTGTATTTTAGGTATGAATCACTTATCCCATCATTTCTCGGATAAAATATGTTGTGTCGCTTTTATAACAAGGATGAAATGATTACAAATTATTTAAAAAGCACAAAGTCCCACTTACATATAACTATTGCATTCTATTGCATAACTTAATACCTACTTGATATTCTATTTTGACATAATTCTTACATACCACAATATATAAACACAATATTCAGTTTACCGTCTTAGTACTTGTCTTAAGAAATTGCTGAATTTTACATTTATTTTAGTGAAAAAAGTTTTCCTAACAAATTTTCATGCAGCTGGTCTTTTCTTTGGGGATCAAAGGGCAAGAGCATGCATATAACTATCTGGTGCATGTACTTGTAATTATCTTGAAATAGCATTTTCTTCAAGTAAAATTTGAACAAAACTAGAATTATGATTAATGAAACAAGTTATTTTAATATATTTAAGGCAAAAACGTACCCTTACTTAGCAGTAACAAGCTTCAAACGAAACACTATAAACAAAAATGTGTTTTTATGATTAATGAGTGCAGTAATATCAACTAATGCTGTAAAATTTTATATGGGAAAGTATGCCTACCTTATTTTGAAGAAATTCCAAGAAATAGTATGACAAAATACTTATATACATTTCTTCTAAGAATAAGAACTTCGATGTAATTTAAGCATAACAAAATACCTCACATTATACTTGCTAAACTTGCAAAATATTATGAAAACATTTAGATATGATAAAGGTATGCAAAAATGCAGTTTTTAAGTATAGCTATTGGTATATCTACTCACAATCAAAGGAACAACAGCACAACGTTACGACTAAAGAAAATACTTATAACTAGTATTTGAGCGATTGAATAGAAATCCCATTGGTAAAGTCATGCAAATATCGACCTTTCTATCATAATCTACTTGAATATGGAGCTTTACTTTTAAGGTATTCTACATTTGAAGAAAACAAAGCATATCCGTAATGAAATTACGCACATGATTCATAACTTCACAGATATGAACCACGACACAAATTTGCTTAGGTAAGTAAACAACTTAATGCCTACTTGTTTTGGGGGTATTGAACTAATTACTAATTATGAAGAAACACAACAGAGATGAGCTCCAGGGTGATCCCATTATTTTCCGGAAATTCTCTACAATATTCTTTGAGAAAATGGGATTGAACTCTTCAAAGCAAACATTTTCAAGGAAAGCTATGAACACCAAATTCAGGAAATTGGCATATAATTTGAGTCGTACTTATAAATACCTAAAAATATCACTGCTGTGTTTATTTTCAATTTTTATCATTTTCACCACAAAAACTTTGTGTACTAAATATAAAAAGACTAACCCAAAAAAGCATAATAAGGATTTCGCAATGAGAACTAATTAAATTAGAAAAAGTTTCCCGGAAATTGGAAGCATGTAAACTCCACTGTTTGTTCTTTTTTTGTTTTTAAGAGAATTAAAGAAAATGAAGAAGAAAGGCTGTGGTTGTTTAAGAACCACCTACGGCGTTTGTCATTCAATTATATAATATTTTACTAAGAAGATTTCAGAATCAAAACAACAACAAGATATTACCGTAGGGGATGGAAAACTGGAACAATACAATGCCATCTCACAAAAACCAAAAAACATCATCTATAATTAAAACAGAGACATTATTTTTGTTCTGCTAGTTGCTCATATGTATGCCAAATGCCAACTAAAAGAAGTAAAATATAACACTGCGATACTTTTTACCCACAAAAATAGAAAGCTTAATACTCGTTTAATCTTCCTACGAAAATAAGTAGCTTAAGATTTACAATTGCAACATTATATATCCATTCGAATGTAATTTATTAATTGATATTGACTACGTATGGCCCTTTTTAGCACACTTTACTGCACTGCGCATTGAAACATGTATTTTTTAATGAAAACCCAGGGGTAAATGAACATTGAAAACAAAAATAGAATTGTTTTGTTCACCCCTTTTCCCTTGATTACAGAAGTTTGACAAAAAAATGCGTTGCGTTGGTCGATTAATCACCCACCACCAGTACTACCTGCTATTCTGTCATTCCTTCATCATCGCCAAGCTTTTCCCTCAAATGAAGTACAATCATAATAGGAGCAACAGGCAACAACGGAATAGCCAAAAAAAAAGACTGACAACAATAAAAACTTTCATCGTCAATGATGGCTCTTCTCCCTCTCCCTCCGCATGATGTTTGCAAGTGCGACGTGTATAACGGTTTTATTATCTCTCCTTTAAACGTCATTACATCATCAGTGTACTGCTGCTTGGTTATCTCCAAGGGACAAATACTAACGGACAGTTGCACTCCAATCGGATATTTCGATTAGCAAGTTTAAAGCCGTAACTATACTTTTTTAGTATAAATATGATTTATAATATACAGATACATAGATGTCGTCCAAAGATTTAGCAGGTGTAAACGCATTGACGATTATGAGTGGTAGTACTATAATCACAATTCGCAATCTCTTGATTCTTTCATTCCCCTAGTAACACGTTAAGAATAACCAATCAGAATGATCGTCTCTCTATCTACGCATTCATCTATCAAATCAAGTATACGGCTAATATTTTGTTGTATTCATCTTCCCTAGTTTATTATTCTTTTCCAGCAGCAGCAGGGATCCGTCTTTGTTATCACCTTCCGTATTTCCTTATTACAGTATACATGTCTACCTAAACCTAACTGTGAATTATAGAGATTCCTGAAAATCTCATCAACAAAGTATGGATGAATGAGATCAAACTCTTTTGTTCATTGTGATTATCATCATCATCGCCTTATCCTTTCCTTGTCGATTTCCCCTCAAAATACACGCACGCACACACACAAAATAAGCTTTCTCTTTTCATCTTCTCTCGCCATTGTCGTCGTCCTTCTCGTCGTCGTCACTGCTCCAGTTCGAATACATACGTACTTAAAATGAATAAGACCTCATTTCCATCTCTACATGAACATGAAACAGGTATCCGTCAAAAATTCATCATTCATCCTCTTTAATGTATTATCTTTTAGCTCATCTGCTGATGCTTCTTCCTGGAAAAATTATATTCTGACAGTAGTCTTATGAAATGGCGTCGTAGTAACAGCAGAGCAGCAGCACTAATACTTTTTAATAGTCTCAGGTAGGTTGGCTGATCGCTAAAATGCATTTAGATTTAGACGGAGAGAAGCCTGACAACGACGAAGACGACGACATCGATTACTCTCTTCACTTATGTAAGCAAAGTGTATTAAGTAGAAAGCATCATCTTTATCTTCTTCAAGTAAAGAGAGGGAGAAAAAAGCCCTTCCTTTTCAGAGAGAAAGACCATCATTCCAATCCATTATATTATTTAAAAGAAAGCAAAATCCACACAATGGAAATCAGAACCAGAAGGAAAGGGGGAATAAAAAGTACTAGAAAATGTATGTACAACTGTTGCATAAAGGAACACGGCTTATTATTAAGGAATGGATTTACCACTTTTCTTTGGGTATACATTTGTCAGTACAATACATGAACAACCGTAATAATAAGTGTGTTTTCCCTATGCACAAAAAATGTAGAAACTGGAATAACAAGTACAAAAAACGTACAAGATTATTCAAGAAATGGAAATAAATAAGGATTTTCTTGTTGCTTGTGCCTCTGTTGCTTTAATGCTGGAAGCAATGACACGAAAAGAAACAAAGTAAAGTGGAAATATTATGTGGAGTTTATAAATCAACAGGAGAGGAATTCGTTTTTGTATAGTCTACACCACCGTCACCAGTGTATATATATAAATACTAAAAGCTTAAATATTAAATGTAAACTGTGTACACATTTATTCAAATAAAACTTACCATTCAATTATTTGCACTTATAAAATCATGCTACAATGTACTTCCGCAAATGCAAAATTTTCTCAACATTCGGTTTACTATTGTCGGCAAAGCTGTTCTAGGGCTACTCTTTGCAGTTTTACTTGCTTGAAGGGTTGGAAGTTGGAAGTTGTGCACAAAAATGTTAGAGGATTTTCAGTGTTTGATTTCCTTTCGGGTTTTTACTATTCATTTTTACTATATGCTTGCTTTCATTCTTGTCTGTAATCTTTGTGTCATTACTTTGTTTTGAAGTTTCTGTAGTGAAAGAGGATGATGACGATAATGCATTAGTCTTAATGATTAGCCTTCTTATGTTATTATGATGATTGAACAGGTAAAAAGATCTGATGTTATTTATAGAGATAAAAACCATTGTGTTATGTCATTTGCATTAGTGAAGATGACGCAAACGGAAAAATAACGACAATGAGGCTCTTTTTTCCAAAGAAAATGAAAAATACGTAGATAGGCACGTTTTCTTCGCCTCTTCTACAAACGTGATAAGTGAGACAGGAAATTTATGAACAATGGGTTATTTTCAGCTGGTGAAACACAATGTTTTACTTAATTTAGGATTAATTGGCTAGATATATTTGTAGATTAGTTATATGTAGTTTTGCAAAATAAAATTTGGCTGATCAGATGATTTTATCTTCATTGTAAATATTCGAAATGTCTATTATTTTTTGCAGCATTAATACTATTTTGGATGATATAACAACTTCAGACTGCTGTTTTAACTCTACTTGTCTTTATTTCCAAGTGTCCTTAAAATTTCTAAAACCTGACTTGATGATATACCCAAGGGGTAGCATTTTTTTGTATTCTCTATGAACTCTGCAAAAAAAAATTGGAACTTGCAAACAATAATGTTGAAAAATACCATTAGGGAAGCATGCGGCACTTCTACCAAGGAAAAAACTACACAATATGGTTTCCTGTTGCAACGGGAAACAGGATGATGTGTAGTAACACCAGTAGCTATAGGAGCACTGTAAAGGGGAAAAAATTATTTTGGTTTGAAACGTTTCTTGTTCTTGGACTTGGCTTTGTTACAAGTACATTTTCATTTCTACCTAAAAATATATACATTGCTATTATTGTACTCTAACAAAATCAGACATGTTCTATCAGGAATGCATGCATTGTGTGCATGTAGAATGTAGAACATCTAAAGCATTTCCACCTACCACTACCACCCAACAACCTCCTATAATAAAAGCATTAACATTCCCTTGTAAAAATATATATTTTTATTTCCTTTCGCCCTCCCTTCCAATTTCTTTTACAACTATCGGCATGGCCTCCCAAATTGCTAGGTATTCTTATACAATGCCAATGTATATTGGCAGCCAAGAAAACAGCAACAGTTTGTACCTGTCTGGTTGCTGACAGCTCTCAGTTTTTACGTTTCTCTGTTTTTTTTCTTCTATTTCTTCCACTATTATTTTCCTTGTTTCTTCTTAAAACAGAGTCACAGAAAGAAAGTGAGAGGGAGAGAGTGATCATGTAAAGTCTTTCATGATGAAGATGATGATCACGATGACGACGCCAACAGCAACTAACTTTTACCTATTTGGAACTCTGGAACATGCTGTTGTTTGTTTGAGCGTTTACATATTATTATTATTTCGAATAATATTTTATATCACAAAAGAAGCTATATAAATGTACAATATGTCTAGTATCTATAGTAATACGCAATACCATGTACACGTAAGTAGGATTTGTTTGCGGGAGATAAAGAAAAAAGCTGAAGTTTTTTTCCCTCTTGCTACATAATACGTATTTTTTTGCAAGTGCAGGAGAAAGTCGGAGCTTTAAGTCTATCCATCTGATAGACAAGAGTTTTGTTGTGAGAGAGCAAGAGGGAGAAAAAAAGCGCACAAAGCTCTACACGTATATTTAATCGTACATGTAGTGTCGTGCTTATGTGTGTGCACCATGTAGAAAAAAAAGGAAGAAACGGGTAAGTCAAGTTGAACAAAAAATTGGTAAAAGCGACTTTTCCCTTCCTTTTTTTATTTGGCCCGTCACAACCTTTTTATGTTTCAAATCAATTTCAAGCGGAAAAAAATAACCTGTCTGTGTGGCTTTTCTGGTCTGGTTTGTACTTACAAGTACGCACAAGTAGATAACTAGTGGTTCGTCAAAGCAAACGCTAAATAAGTAATAAACTTTTTTGTTTCGTAGAAAAGATAGAAACAAAAAAATGAGGAAAAAAGATAAAAGTAAAGACATTTGTGCATGTGAAATAAACTACTCGTTGGTCAAAAAGCACGCATAAAAATGCAAGCAAATTATATTAGTTAACTATTAAAGAACAACAAACAACGAAAAGTTTATACCATATTTCTTCTTTTGTCGAATTTAAAACTTTCAATCGAGATCTTTTGATATTTGCAAAATAACTACTCTTATCTCATTTTTTCATTTATTATTATTTTGAGAAGAATAGAAAACAATCGGATATATATCGCACCGGTCTTACAATACCCCAGAAACTGCGAATTCAAATACGCATGCATACTAACTTTTGGAATTTTGAAGCCTTTTTAATCTTTATCGAAGCATAATTTCAAAGCATTCTCTTTTTTGTTTTAAATACTTACTTACTAACCACCAGTTTTTTAAAACCTCTTAGCTGAATGCGCTCCGTTGTGCTCTTTATTTCACATCAATGGCACACTGCTTGTCACAAAACTCAAGTTTTTTAAGTGCAGAAAACGAACCGTTAGAGACATACCTTTTTGCTGTTTTTTGGAGTGGCTCTACTTTTGATTATGAAAATGAATGAATCTTTGAAACGGATGGAGCTTCTCTCTCGCACACAAGGACAAAGTCATGCTAAGAGTGGAGCTTTACATTTTTTCAAACGGGAGTAGTATAGCTACTTGTTCTAAAAACGTAAACTAATTTCGGAATAAATAAATAAGTAAGTAATATGACAAAAACTGCTAAGAAAAGTAATGAGAGAGGACGCCGACTGGTATGAAGTAGAAAGTCGGTAACAGTTTTTTTCTTTATCCTTTTGCTCTATTACTGCTTCTACTGGAAACTGGAAGAGCTCAACTGGTTGCCTCTAAAAAGCTCCTCTTGTGCATGTTCTCTGTTTTTGTTTCCAGTTCTCTCTTCTTTCCAGATATATATTTTTCTCGGTGTATATGTGTGTCTTTCTTGAAGATGACGAAGAAAAAGATGAGATAAACAAGAAAAGAGGAAGGTATCTACCAAAAACTAAACTGAAAAGTT
The DNA here is from genome assembly GCA_034694325.1 of Entomobrya corticalis. Lineage (NCBI taxonomy): Eukaryota > Metazoa > Arthropoda > Collembola > Entomobryomorpha > Entomobryidae > Entomobrya > Entomobrya corticalis. The sequence continues at coordinate 4,595 of JAQFYG010000621.1, read as the reverse complement.
TTTTTCTTCTTCATCGCCGATGTAGTAGTTTCTCTAGCAAAATGAGTTTCTCATCTCTTTTTTTCCATGAGGATACAACCACTCTTTTCCCACCTCTTGTTTGTTTAGAGTTAATATTAGAAGGGAAGGGAGGAAAAGGAACAGAACAACAAAGAATAAAAGAGTGCGAGAGAGTTTTATCGCACAAGAGGCTAATAAAAATCTGCGAGCAGAATGCTAAATTGAGAAAACTGTGACTATGGTGGTGTTGGATGTGAATATGAAAACTGCACCTGAACGCTACAAATATAATGATGTTTATAAAGTATAATGATATATTATCAAAAAATATAAAACTAAATGAAATGCATTTTCTAAACTCTAATATAATATATAGTAGTTGTATAAATATAAATGAAGTACGCAACACTGTTTTAAAGATAAAATGAATATATTTTTATGTTCCAAATGTATTTTTAACCTAACGCAATAGTAAAAATAGAAAAAATCGTTGTATTTCAACACAAATGCCTAACAGAATACAATACAAATGTAGTTTACTAAAACGGGGAAAATAAAAGGGTTACTAGCAGTTCATTCTCGCGAATTTATAATATGATCAAAGCAAATATGGTGACCAAAACGTAAATCTTCGCAGTAAATGATCCATTTAAGATCAACATCCTTGTCACAACATCATACATCATGTAATTTAAAACTCTAAACAGAACGAAAGAGAAAGAAAAATGTGCTCACAAAAAAGATGTACAAAGGGTTCTCACATTACCCATGTTCGAATGCTAAATACTTCCTTTCTACAAAACAACGCAGAACAGAACCCACAACATGCATTCAATATTAGCATGTATTGAAGCCAGTACTACTGGAAATCTTCAGTTTTCATCTTTAAAACTCATAACTCACTTGCTTTTTTTGTACTGCTAACAACCCAAAAGAAAAAATATTATGTTTTACAAGTACACAGACTGGCATGTTATGACGATAACCGTCACAGAATAAATATTTTCCCATTGCAAATATGTATAGGTAATGAGTGGAGGGATGGACATTTGCAGCATTGCCACAAGAAAAATATACACTGAAAACAGTCAACAGTTGCCAATTTCTATAGAGAAAAGCGACCTTTCAACTACTAAAACCTCTTTTTTTCTGCACTTTATCCTCGCCACTGTTTTTGCTCCCTCACTTGAGTGAAGAGAGGTTACGTGAGGTGATGAAATGTGAAAAAAGTAAATATACATTCAGAATGTTCGTCGCACTACAAACAAAGTGAGTAAAGTAGTATAAATCAAAGTAGGAAGCAAGAGCTGAGAGGTGGAACAACTTTTTTCCCCACCACCACCACCACCACCACAATCCTCCACCAAAAATCCAACCAAACCATGCATGCATTTCCTCTCCTTTTGTTTATCTTATTATTATTATTTCCTAGACATCTTATGTAACAAAAAAGTAAAGAAACAACCAAGCCACCACTAAAGTGATCGGATCAGAGAGAGATGTAAGATAAGTAAAACAAAAAAGGAAAAAATATACGTCGTAGTAGCACTCATACTTTTTAAAAGGTGTATATTGGCTAGAGTTAGTAGAGGGGTATTGTGCTTGATGGCATCTTTTAAAAGAAAACAATTCCCAAATCAACTTACTTGCTTTTACCCCTTTCTTTTTTATATGGACCATGTACCGACATGCCAGTAAAATGGATAGTTGCTTGTTGCTTGCTGCATGTGTGGTGGTGGTAAATTGACGTCGAAGAAGGAAAAATGATATAGGCACTTACTTACACGGTTACACTTATAATGTATACCTTTATCATCTAACCTATAAATTTTCTAAAGTAAATTTGAACATACTACTTTTTCTTGCTGTTGCCATGCCACCCATTTACATACATAATATTAAGTAGTTCAGTAATGTACACAATTGTCATATCATCTAGAAATAATGACTGTGTATGAAAATGACCTCTTGGTATTTGTGTGAGTGCATTCCTTTATATCGTGCAAAAAGAAGAAGAAAACAACAAACTAGTTGGAATCGATTATAATGTATGTTTTTCCAAAGGTTTAAATAGAACAAAATAGAAAATTCTTCCACAGCAACAAAATGAATTAAGAAAACAAAAAGCTAGCGAGCACATCCTGTTCACTCAGCCTTCAAACCACAAAACGTCTGTCCAATTACATTAAAGTGGAATAGGTAGGTGGAAGGGAAAAGTGAGACTATTAAAAGTCGCAATATATTTACACACATGTGTACCTTCAAACAATTTTATCCAGCTTTTTTCCCAAAACTTGTAAATTTCTTCTTGTGATTATCAAGCAAAAAGCCAAAAAGCTTGCTGACCCAGAGCTTTTTATGTGAAATCGAAAACAAAAAAGACATTACTTGCCTCTTTTTATTTTATATTTTCTTGTTTATTTACATGAGTTTAGTCACCGAAAATAAAATAGTTGTCTATTTTTTAGTCGTATATACTTTGGAAAGCATACTGATTATCGTAACAGAATATACTCATAGCGTCATAGCCCATTTGGTAAACTAGAACTACGGTACCACGTCACGTGGACAATTTTATGAAAATAAAGAATGCAACGCCATTGGGATAAAAGTCCATTTTTATGAATGCCATTTATTACAGCGGACCAAAAGCACACACATAACTACCTACATAATACGTTTAGAGCAAACAAAAGACAAAAAAGCTTGCATCTCCACTTCTAAGCCATTATGATGATGATCATCATCAGCAGACACACCAGCCAACTTCAGCTTCGCCATCGTCAACTGCAGAGGATGAGTAAAAGCAACAGCGAGAGGTTAAAAGGGAGACAAAATGGAATGGATGACATGAAACAAGGAAGACAGGGAACAAAAGTGGTCGAACAAAACTATGGTTGTCGCTTTCCCTTGTTCACTTTCTGTATGCTTTTTTCAACTTATTGTTATTATGACAATGTACACGTATTACATGTGTCCATTCACATATAATAATAATATATGGAATATTTTTACGATTCTTTTTTTTGTGTATATGTGCCTGAATATCAGGAAAGCGGATCAAGATGTCAAATAAGGGAAAGGGTTATTTATGTATGAATGCTTTGCTTCAGCTTACTGCTTTCTCCTGTTGCTTCACACAACCAGCAGCTATTGCTTTAGAATAGTGGAAGTGGATGCTTTGAAATCTTGGTAACAACGTAAAATAGATAGAAAAAAATATAAAAGCAGTGGGAAGATTTTATATCGACTTTGGTGGACAGATAAGCGTTATTTTTTCGTTTTCTTATGTTGGACGGTATTATGAAGGTGGATATGTGAAGGGAGAAAATGTTACAGCTTGTTTTCGTCTTTATAATGGACAAGGAAAATGGCTCAAATATATATGAAATGTTAGGGCTATTTTGACGAGAATTTTTGCATTTAAAAAGTGATGCAGTATAAGCTCTACTTTATTGAACGGAAAATAATAAATGCGGATAATATCGAATAAAAATAGTTGGGGGAAAAGGAAAACGAATGCTGATTTAAGCTTTTCACTTTATCTTTGAATTTAAAATATTTACGGCTACGCGACCAGATGAGGCTAGAGATCTGTGGGATGTATAGGGACCGAGATTAGAGAATGATAAAAATGAATGAAAGGTGGAAGCGCTTTCATGGAACTGTAGTTTAAGAAGTGAAATTGTAATATCGAAATGAGATACAAAAATACAAATTCCTGTCCCAAAACAAAGCTTTGTTTTTAAATAACAAACTGCATGCAAAAATATGGAAAATAGAGAAAAAAGAAAGTTTAAAAAGAAGCATAGATAAAATTTTCTCTTACCTTTCCAAAGAGTCCCCATTGTTATGAGATATTGCGTCAGGTGTTGATATTATTGCAGAAGTCTTAAGTTGCCCTCCTTCCTTCTCCACCGTCTTCCTCCCTTTCTTCTATTCCAGCGTCTTGTTTGCTGTACGGAGGAAACGCTCGTAGAAAGTTGTAAAAAAGCCAAGAGAAAAGATATCTGCTAAGAAAGATGTTGTTACTACTGACTCACAAAGAAAGATGGAAAGGGAAGAAGGGATCAGAGAAGTAACTTTTCTGTAGAAAGAAATAATAACAACCTATGTAACATTCTGTCTGTATTTCAAGTTGAGATTCTCAACTCAAGTCTAGACGTGATTTTCCTTCCTTCTAACCTATGTGACTTTGGCTATTTTTTTGCTCAAAAGGTGATGTGAAAGTATGCAGTTATTATTTCTACTACGTGTTATTTATATGGCGACAACGGCAGTGAAGATGATTATTATTACTGTTATGTGTTAGCTAACTGCCTATATCTCTCTACTTTCCCTCGTTTTTTTCACTTTTACTTTACAATTCTTATTGTCCTCTTCCTTTTTTTGCTCCCTACTTTCCTCAGACAGGGTGAGTGACTAACTGTGGGTGAAATGAGCTGGGAGCATTCACTTTATTCCCTTTTCCATTTCCTTTATTTTCCTATCTATCTGGAAAATGCCTGCTTCTGCGCTCCGTTCTATTCAACAAGACTTTATGGAGAAACTGGCGAAGGAGCAACAGTGCCAGAGCCAAAGCACTCTATATACCA
>JAQFYG010000620.1:0-27150 GCA_034694325.1 Entomobrya corticalis | reverse complement strand
AAACCCTACTCTCCAAGCAAGACGGCAGCAGTCAACAATTGTATTGATATTTTTCTGGTTATTTTGTTATATTATATGTGATGTGTTAATACACAATAGGGGAAAAAGGAAGTACTGTATTGTCACATTTTCAATCCGGATTTACACAATATTGTTTTTCACATCAAAGCTGTTCAAAGAAAATGACAGTTTTTGAAGTTATGAAGAAACTATTACTAGAGAGTAGCACAAATATTTTTTGTAGACCGAGTAAAAAGTGGGGACTTTTTAAAGTTCCACTTTACTTTTTCATTTAGCTGACAAATCATAGATAACTTGTTGAAAAGCGGTAGCAAACGAAGCAAGCAAGTATCGAAAAACAACTGAAAGATATGTTGGAATACCTATATACAGCAAATGAGAATAAACTCTTTATTTTTTATTGTATTTGTACTAGACAATTCATTCGTTCTCAAAAGCTTCTTTCTTAAAAATGCTGACTTTCAAAATATTTTCTTTTATCCCGGCATACAAACTGACATGACAACACAGCGAACCCATGACTTTAAATCTTTCTCAAAAAACAATACACAGAGAGAAAAATACTTATAACGTATTTATTTACAAACAAAAAAAATCTGCCAACTGTCAAAAAAATGGAAAGGCTCGCACTCGTAAAAAACAAAAGTATGAAATCCTTCTTATTTTCCTCTTTGACATTTCTCCTACAACTTGTCATTGTGCCTTTCTGCCATATAAAGTGAAAAAATAAAAAAGAAGTGAGGCCGAGGCAGAGGCACTAAGTATAAAATATAAAATACATATCTCCAATAGGAAAAAGTCAGAGGAAAAGGAAAACAAAAGATGTAGCAGTTAAGCTGACACTGACTTCCACTTTTATAAATACTTTTTGTGTAGAGATGATGATGGTGAACCTCTTTCTCTTCCAGCCAACGAGAAAGGTAATTTGCTGAAGGAAACAACTTGAGACACGTTTCATTTCAGTTTTTCATGTGGAAGTAAACTTTCTTTTTATTTTCTATCTCCTCCTCCTTCTAACATATTATTTTTCCTTACACATCTTCCCTTTCTTGTTATTTATTTACTTTGTGTACTTTATTCATTCTTTCCTTTCCCTTACTTTTTGGCCTCGCATGTGCTTTCTCTCTGCCTTTCTTACCTGCTGCACTACTTTTTTCTTTGTGTAATAATAAAGTAATGCCAAGTAATACAGGTATATTATTATTATACTAAAAATATGAGGACATACATAATGTGCCATGTCATAAAAAATACATCCTAGTTGGTATCCAGTTTACGTCTGAAGAGAAAAGTTAAAAGCGTATAAAAGCACCTTTAGTTACGTGTTACGTGCCTTCGTTTTTGTGAGGTTATTAACGTTCCTTACAGCTTTGTGTGCTTTGGTGGTGCTGATGTGTCACAGACTAAAACTTCACACGCTCATTTTTTCGTCTTTTTATATCCTGTCAAAACAATGTGGAAGTAAAAGATGATGACGAAGGTGATGGTGATGTTTCTGACCTGTATACTATCACAAAGTATGGTGTACCAAAAAGAAAAGAATGTTTTTGCAGGTGAGGTAGTGAAAGATGGCGGGCGGTAGCGTGTATGAAAAGTTAAGTCACAAGTCTAGGAGTAGATAAAAACGGAGGACAAAAGGCTGTCAAACCTTTAAAAATAGATTACTAGAAAAGTTGTGCAAAACTGATTTTTGCTCGGCTTTTGCCTTCACAAATCTGACAATAAGCCAATTTTGACAGTGATTTTTCAGGACGAGAGATATGGATTGGAATGAATCGAGAGATTTTATTTCATTTTTTATGAGTATATTTATTTATTTTCATTTTGTGACTCCTGCTCCTTGACTAGCGATACTAAATTTATCCTTGTGTTTGAATAAAATGCCGTTTTGATCCTAAAATTTAAAAATATATAAATCCCTTTTTTATGGAAGTTTTAATCATTTTTGTTTTATCTCTTCGTTTGGCTAGTATCTGTATATGTAATTATTATGTACAGTTTTAATAACTTGAAATGAAATAAATATCATTATGTATGCACACTTGAAAAATTATAAAAAAGGATTGGAGGAATCGATGTGGAGATTATACGATTTCCCTTTTGTCATAATCATCAATATCGTCATGGCCAACACTGCAGCTGTGAGAGTGAATATTAGATTCACCAAATCCACTTTTTCCTTTCATCGTCATCAATAATATTATACTGTAATGTAATAAAATCGTTTTGTATTACAACCATCAGCCATCCAACTCATTTTGTTGTTGTTGTTGTGAGCAGATCCCTTTTGTCAGAATTTAACTCTAGTACTAGTGCTGCTAGCATGTAATCATCTGTGTGGTTGCATTCAGGGAGTCAGCCAGCTCGAAGAGCTCTCGGTGCTTTGGATGTTCATCACACATCACAAAACTGCTACTATCATCGTCACTACAGCAAAAGAGGATTACTCTCTGCAGCACACACATACACACACGGCAGTTTATCTAATGAAAAAATGGGAATCCCGTATCTTCTGCTCATTCTTGGGCTATTTGTTGTCGGAGACTGACTCTCCCGATTACATCAAGTCAGTCAGCACGCATCCAGCATATTATATCAAAATGGTTTGTTTCAACTACCCGTCCGTCCTCATTCAGAAACACCGAGAGACACATAGCACGCAAGCTCAAAATATACAGATAATAAAATACAAATTCGGTCAAGATAAAAAATTTAGCTGGTGGTGTGTTTAATAAAACGTGTATATTTAATAGTCAATATACATGGCATTTATTTACTAGTGCCCTCCTGTCCTCCGAACTATTATCGTAGTATACGGATCTGCTGGAAATCTGGTTGAATGCATGCGTGGATCATGGTGATGAGGATTGGATGATGATGATGATGACGGCACCAACAAACCACACGTATATCAGCAAAAGGGTTCCGTGGTGGCAGGAGAAATGGTATTTGAGAAACGGTATGGTAGTGCTAGTAGTAGTGGCACTGCTCAATATGAACAGCATAATAATATGCATATCTGTGAGCAAAGTAAATAGAGAAAGGAAACCTAAAACCAGAAAGCCCAGCCAGCCAGACACCAGAGAGGCACCAGCTTTGGCCAGATTATATGATGGGAGCAGAGAGTGATATGATGGTATATCTGCTGTTAGACTAGGACAATATTTATAAGTGACTAGAGTTGCCCAGCAGCCCGTCCCTTCTTCTCCAAATAATACGTAATAATAACAATAATGAAAAGGGCTTGTGCATGTAATCTGTTTCCTCTCTGCTCTCCTATACTATCATCATCATGATCAGGAGCCCCTCCGCCACACCAGAACCAGTATCTCTACCACCATTCCTGATAAATAATTTGTGAAAAAAGAGATCATCATCGTCAATTGTGACGATTATGACGGTCATGAGCAGGATAAAATTTATTCTGATGATGATAAACCTCTCGTAACAAAACCTTATTTAGAGAAGGACTATATCCCTGTATTGTGATCCCTTTTTGGCTTATTCCATGTGTCCATATTATTAGAAAATAGGGAACATATAAGACATCTTTATAAAACACCCTTGTCACAAGCATTGCTTCCAATTTAATACATAGAAACCAGAATCAGATCATGATGCGACTGTGCCGCTTAGTGCCGACCAGCCATTGTAATCACATCTTGAGTGAGTGTATATGCAGTATACCACCATGGCCATCAACGTCGCCACAGCAGTACCTGGACAATGCACCTTTATTTACTTAGTCTGGTTTGGTTTAATCAAACAAAATGCTAGTAACTATTATAATAATAACATCCACATGGAAACCCAAAAATATACTCGTAATTGTCATCATAACGCAAGTACTTTTTGGCTGAACATCAACAAGCGCCCCTTTTTCGTTACTGATTCATTCAGTTGATTACTGTTGCTTTTGAATTCGCTCTCAAATAAAGTATTAGTAAAAAGCCGGTATCTATCACGGTCGTCGCCGTCTCTTCATCTTCCGTTTTTGTTCCCGTAAAAATTCTCACATTGTTATGTTCCTATGCATGCCCGTTTGTAGCTGTCTGTTTGAATTTCGACTTAAAAAGTTGATACACTGAAGTGAGGCTTCACAAAAGGACCCGTGTATATTTACATTTACATACTTAAATATTATATTTCAATCGCACCATTTATTCTAGCAGTGGTGATGGTGAGGTGGTGGCACTGGCAGATGTACAAACTAGGTATGTGTGTTGTGAAGCTTTTGACTGTTCTTCTGAAAGTGAAGCTCTGCTATCAGCAAAAACAGCATCATCGTGATCATCTTCCTCACATCACCAAAAGCCAGTCGACAACAAGTTACAACAAACAAGCGAAGCAGAAGACGTGAGATAGAGAGAGAAAAGAAGCCTTTATCCTTGCAAGTTGTGCTGTTATTTACTATCAGCTATATGCTGTAATGCATTTATAATATGAATGCACGAAATGCCGAAACAGGGCATTTAATGCGTAACTCGAATTGAAATAAAAAAGGGTATTTTGTTCAATCTCAACTCTCAAAGTCTTCTTATTCTTCTCTGTCCCTTTTCCTTCTTTTCTATTTTTACACCATTTTATTTACACACAACAAGCAAACATGCGTGCATACATTAAATTACATTATTCCGTGTCCCTCTCTCTTTTGTGTTACACTTAAGTGCGTTCACAATTTTTGAATATTTTTGTCTCCAGAGAAAAAAAAAGAGTATCATTGCATGCCAGTGCTGTTTTTTCCTTTCAGCTTATTTACTGCACAAGAAGAAGCTTGATGATGGTTAACTGAACGAAACTTAACTGTTATCATTGTCATCATCGCTATAAGTAACAACAGCTTTTATTATGACTTCCCCGCTACATTTCTTTCCAAAAGAGTCAAGTCCAGCAAAGTAGACAAAAATGCAGGAATAAAAAAATGAAAAGGCATAGACGACGTTGATTCTGATGAAGCATTCAAGGCTCATCTACACACAATTTTTTAACTTGGTCGTGCCATAAAAATAGATTTGCTTGATACGATACATACGATACAAAAAATAAGAATAATGATGACTAGGTTACGATTGTTCAGCTAGACGAAGGTGATAAGTCTAGTAACGTGTGTCCCATTTAAATTGTACATTGATGCTGTCTATTCAAGTAAACTGGAACTTGCAACTTGTTATTCGTTTACAACTCCTCTACCAAACTTTTTTGATTCAGATTTCTTCAAAACCTTCAACTGATCTTGTCTGTTCATCGAGCTTTTGTGCTTCTCGCCTCTTCATTATTCACCTCAGCATTTCTACCGGGTATTCGCATGCCTCTGGCATCATCATCGTCATGACATCCTCCTTATACACAACTACAGCATAGTGTAAAATAAGAGCAATAACAGACAGAACAAAAAATATTCTTAAAAAGGAAACCAACTCTGCTTGAGGAGATAGATGCCCAGATAAAAAATAAAAACACAAACATGCATAAACAAAGCGTCCTCACACACGAAACATTCTTAATTGTACATCCCTTTTTGCTCCGAATCAACAGTGTTCTCTCCATGTTTACAACTAACCGCAATCCGCACACATACATTGCTATAAATAGTAAAGATAATAATAAAAGCGTTTCTTCTCAATGTCCAACTCTGATTAAAAAGGACAAGCGTGATCCAACTGATTACTACATGCTTACTCTTAACTTCTTCTAAGCAATGCATTTTTAAAAGGAAAATTCTCAAAACTTTTTACTGTGACTAATATAATTAAAGATACAAAACATATAAAAATAAGCTTTATATATTTTTGAAAATGTATAAAACACTTCTTTATAGTGCACCCACCAAAAAACTGCTACTTTTTCCATCCATTCAAAAAGTACACAGGAACTTGGAACACGGTATTTATTATTTTATTTCTCCTTCTTTATTCCTTGAGTCCACATAGAATTATTTGAGTGTTGTGTTGCTCCATTCCCCAGTACTAGCTGCACTTGGCCAACATAGAGCACAACTCACGGGAAACAAAAACCTGCATGCAATGGCCAAGTCAGAGGAACTGACTTGTGTGCAAGTTGTGAGTAGAGAGTAGCAATAATGATTTCCACGGAAGTTGATAACACTGTTATTTCTCTCCTTATAAAAGCTCTCTTCTCCTCTTGGTTTTACTGCACTTGTTGTTTTTCTTGTATACCGAGACTTATTTTTTTGGATAATATTATTATTATTATTATGCTAACTTGCAAACTTATTCTCTCGCAACTTGTAGTAAAAGTGGTAGTCCAAAAGTAAGTTGAAATGTTGAACAGAAGATTATCATAGTTGAATGCATTCTTTTTTCTTCCTCTTCTTCTTCTCCTCTCTCCCTCTCTCATAATATCGTAATCATCATTATAGTTTCGTCGTCAACAACTTATAATATTTTGTGCAGAAGCAGTGGCATTACATAATATTATTGCATATCATATCATAATAACATAGGTAGTTGTACAACAACTTTGTATGAAGCACTCGCGTATATAGTTTTTTTCAGTATTTTTTATGATTATTTGTTTTGCTTGTTTTTACGATGAAAAGTAAAGCTGTGTCTGTGTGTGGTTCTCATTCATGTGTTGTTTCCTTCCTTCCTTTTTTGTAGTCTTAATATTGTTTCTTCTTGAGTCTCTCTCACTCCAGCAGAAATGAGGACGATGATGGTATTGCACAGTTTTGTATGATATCCTACTAACTAAATGCATATAAGTAGTAAGTATGAAATGATGTTGTTATTTGTTTGTTTATATGTATATTTTCAGCAATACAACAGCAACGACAAAAGAAGGAGCAATAAGAATCAAAATTTCAGAGAAGTAAAGCACTCGTTATACTTGATTTTTCATGCACCCCATTTTTTATGCTACTTTTGCTTCTTGTTCTTCTTCTTAGTCTCCTTTCCGCTCCCTTCTCTGTCTCTTTCTATCTATTTCTCTTTGTTTTTTAAAAAGGCAAAAAACTTCTAAAACATTACACACATCTGGCTCAATAACTTGGAAGAGGAATGAGATGAGCCGAGTTTGAGTTGATGACTATTACACAAAACACCAATGGATTACTATGATGCTGTTGTATCTTTATTCTTCTACTTCACTGCAGCCTTGCTCATACAACTTTATCCAATATTATGCAAGTACGTCAATAACAAATGAAAGGAAGGACAAAACGCAATTTCATCGAGAAATGGAGTGCTGAGAAAGAATAAAATATGTTCCCTTTCTGAGTTTGCTGTTGTTGCAATAACTATTTTACTTCATCTGTACCCATCAAATCAAGTCTCACTTTTACTTGTTTCTCTTCAGAAATCTGGAGATTTTAAAGGGAAAAATGTTCGAGAATCTGGAGTGTATAATATTTATATGTCCACAAAAACAGTCACAAGTCATGCCACAGTCGTAATCATTTAATATTGTACAGAGCAGCCTTTACTCCATCATTTATACAGATTTTAGAGTTAGTTTAACTTCCTCTGCGATGATATAGTAGTGAATAATATTGTCTTTATATATTTTGATGAATGATGAGAACTGTAATTGTTTACGTTAATAGCATTTTTTGTCCTCGGAGAGTGAAAAAATGAGTTAGATAGAGGGAATGGGTGCAGTGGGCGCTCTATTATGAAATGATACAGATTCTCTCTTCTTTTTTATTACTTTTTTCTTCTTCTTTTTGGAATTATTATTACTGCTGGGTATGCTGTGAAAAAGGAATCGTATCTTTTTGGGACTCCGTCTGTTTTTTGTTGTGTTGCAGAAGAAGATACACTAGTTAAGTAAGTACTTCTTTTTCTAAAGCTTCAGTAGTAGCAGCAGGGATAAATGAGTTTCTTCTTCTTTTCTAGTTTTTTCCTTCTTCATGAAGAGTTTGAGTTGATCCAGCTATTAAGGATGATGATGATGGTGCTAGTCCGCTCACACAACACAACAGTTACACCACTGCTCACTCTTTTTTAATATACACACACGCTCTCTCTATTTATCTCTCTTTTTATTCTTTTTTTTCTCTCTCTCTTTTTAGTTAATTCACTTGAAGATTCTTTTCTTTTGCCCTCTCTCGCCTAAAAAAATGTAACTACGTAAATTTAAAGTAGTGAAAAAATGCTTATAAGAGAAAAATGTGTGGCAGTTCTATTCAGTTTATTTCATGCATGCCAAATAAATATGTTACACTTTGCGTTTACTTATTTTCTTTAAAAGAGACAGCGACCAATCTTGCACTCACAATCAGTCCCATTCCATTACATAAGTAGGGAAAAAGTAAAAGAGAGATTCTCTGGAATCTGGAAATATCACTATTAACAACAACAACAAAAATATGAGAATATCCCAAAACGAGAGAATCAGCATGAGGAAAAACTCGTGTGAATCTATTTTATATGAAGAAGAAAGGCCTAAGATTTCTCTCTTTGCACACTCGTCTGTTCCTTTTTATTTATTCTTCTTCTCTAATAAAAGAAGACATATGTTCACTTTTAATGTATGTACATTCTATTTTTGCTTTCAATCCACGCTGCCATTATTCTGGTGGGAAAAGGTAGGAGCGTTAAGTAGTTGCGTAACTTTACTACAGCATCTTCTTTTCTTGCTCAATCACTGGAATGAGTACAATGAATACAGTCATATTGTGCATTATATTCTTCTTTTTCGTCTTCTTCCTACTATCTGGAGAATTTTATTGTGAGTATTGTTACTCCTTTAAGAATGTTTACACACACATGTACACACAAACAGAGAAAAGGGGTAAAGCCCGACAAGCGAATGAACGGTGCGCTACAAAAGTCAGAGACTGCTATCCGCACTCTCCCAAAGGCAGAAAAAATAAACTCACGTGGATTTTACAGTTCACTAGCAAGAGCGGTTGTTCCTAGAGTATGTTGATATGGAACACAAACAAATGATCCTCATCGTGATCATAACAAGAAAACAAGTGGATTCTTTGCCACTCCAAACACACGGCTATTTTTTTTTATTTAACTGGAATGGAAGAAGATGAAGTCAAGTCAAGAAAGAGTTAAGCTGAAGAAGGTGATGCAAATGCACAAGAGTCTTTGACGGAGGAACAACAAAGAGTACGGTACTACTGACTGAAGAGGTGTGATGATGTTGCAGGAAAAGTGAGCATTGCCCTTATGCTCCATTGTCAAATGCATTGCCGCATGCACACATGTTTGTTTGTCTCACTCAATCTTTCTTTATCCCTTCATTCGTATCTATTTTGTGTGTTTTATTATCATTACTATTATGATGATGATTACATTTTGACTCTCTTTTTTGTTGCTACATCACCATCCTTCCATAGACTACATAGCCTCCAGCTACGAGCCAGTAAGCCCGAGAAAAAAGACGAATCTCTTTACAGTCAAGCACACAGATAGGAAAGTGAACAATTGCAGAACTTATACAGCAGACAGAGAGACTCTGGATATTATCAACTTACGCACAACTTTACTTTGTTGCTTATGTTTTTATTTCTTTCTGCTTTCTGTCAGAACAAAACGTCAAGTGTATGTATGACTCACGTTTTTCAAAATCCAAATCAAGGGATGCAAGATTTGAAGATTATATTTTGTTTTGCATACAAACTTTCCATAAAATACTTTGATTTGAAACCATGCGTATTGTCACAATGACTTATTTTTCAAACAAATGAAATGACAGCCTGCAGGAACAATAATTTACAATTGAATCGTGTCGATGATGATCTACACAACTTTCCCTTCGCTCCACTATCTCTCTCTCTCTTTCTCACTGTTTCACTACAAAACATCCAAGAAACTTTTAAGAGCTGAAGAATGACAAGAGAACGAGAAGGACGAGAACTCTGTCGTTTGATGTGGCATGAACGGTACTCCTAACCAAACTGGCGAGAAGGGAGCTGAGTACAACAGCAGTTTCTTCTTTTCTCTTCTCTGTTTACAGACTGAGCAAGGAAATCATCATTATCGTCATTTCATACACACACACTCTCCACAAGGCAAAAGCAAGGCTGTCAGGGGCATAAAAATAAGAACTGCTGCTGTTGCCGCTACTACTACAGTTTACATTTGCCTTATAACGTGGTGGTGGTGGCACTACAGTTTTTTCTTTTCAGTTGTGAGAAGCACATTTAAAGCCCGTTTTCCTTTCTACTCAACTTGTAGTTCTGATCCTGGTGTTCCAGCAGCAACAACAACTGGTTCTGCATTTGCTGCTCTTTCGCCACCAACACCACAGCAGTAACGGCAGACTACATATAGCTAGTAGAGACATGTCCAAAAGGATTCGGGGCACGTCGGACAAGCTCGCTTGCTCCATAATAATAAAATGTGCTACAAAGTGTTCAAAACGTAGGAACAAGGGTTTTTCTCTTCTTTTTTACTCTTTGTACAACATATTCAGCAAGCTCTATCCAGTAGCAGTAAAGCACATAACACAATATACACACAAATAGTTCAACAAAGTCAGTCAAATCCGTAGATTTAATTCCTTTTTCGCTCCTTTCTCGTTGTCTCTAGTGATGCCGTTAAGGGAAACATGTAGTCTTTCAAAAAAGCAAATCATCTCATCCACTCTCTCGCCTTCTCATTTTCATTGCATTCTCAGAATGGAATATTATGTATGCACTTTTTTGTAGAATAATGATAAAACAAATGAAACATGTAAATACATAAATACATGAACATGCAATGCAACTTTTGCGATGATTCAACATTCTCGTTAAATTCATGAGCATGAAAAATGCTTGGAAACAGAAAACAAAGAAAAAACTATTTCATTCAAAAAATTGCACATCGTGAATATATACAATATATATAAAAGTTTAAATCCGTTTTCCCTTTCTTCTTTTTCGGGGGCATATTTTGCCCTTGTAACGGAAAAAACACCGAATTAGCAAATTATTTTCTGCTAGACGATTTGTACAATTTGGCTATTTCAAAGCTACTCAACATCTCCATCTCACGAAAGAAACAAAAAACTGTTCAGCATATAAAATGGACTTACGTAAAAGGCTGCGGAGAATGGTTTTCTCGTTGTCGGTTTTGAATCCTACAATGAAACGAAAAGCTTATTTACGTGAGCTATCAGTAGTATAAATTATGAAAAAAATAGTCCGTTAATCAATTTAAAGAAAGGAAAATATTCAAGAAAAGGTTGTAATAACTACTAAAGGCTGTAGATGACAAAATCATAGCGTAGGCGAATTTCACTTGGCAACAATTATTTCAAAATAAAAGTGCTCTGAAATCATATTTGAGAAGAAAACGTTTTAATTTTTGTGAAAATGAAAAACAATACTGAAGAGTATGATGACGCATACAAACTTATGGGTATAGGTATGTACATGCAATTATGGAGTGGAAGAAAAAAACAAATGAAAGTGCAAACAATGAAAGTGCCGAAGAATGATGGAGAAATCTTAGATATTTTTTGTAGCATCTTTTTACCTAGTCCGCTTTCGTTGTTCGTTATTTAAAGTACCTTATGGGTATGATGTCTGCATGTTGGATAAAAACGTGATCGTATGCATGAAAAAAAAGGAAAATGATTCATTCCACTTGAATGGAAACTTCCATGCCTTCCTAAGCTTTCCTCACCGCCCCTTTATTCCCTCCCGTTTCATTTACATGTCTATTGTTTTTCTCAACTTCACTTACGAGACGAGCTGTAAATAGACTGGCTTACTAATCATAATCTGGAGAGTCATCAGCATCATCATCGTCATCAAATGAATTTTCTTCCTGTTTCAGAAAAAATACGTATTCAAGTACTCTTGAAACTTCATACTTTAATATGATGTGTGTGTATGTGTTTGACTGTATTTCAGGTCGTCGTACGTGTGCAATATGAGTAATTTGTATGCTCATGTGAAGCTGTAAAGACAAAAATTGTAGAAGGTTTCACTTTTATTTTCCCCTTCTCTTTTTCCCTTCTCGGAGCGATTTTCTAATGATTCTTCTAAATGAATGCATGCATGCATGGTTTTTTGATTAGTAAGCAGAAAAAAATTATGAAGTCGACGTTGATTTGACGGGCATCTACCTATCCATCTAGTAGTAATAATAATCACGGTAAAAATGCGAAGTGAGGATTTGTACACATGTGTGTAATCCTCTTCATGAAAAAATTATGTCTATTCATGTATGATCATGTGCTCTCATATTTCAACTTCAATTCTTTTTCACTTGCTCTCTCCAGTGATGTGTACGTACTGTATACATACCTACTTACATTTACACCAAGTGAAACCAAACCAGCGTACCATTTTTCATAAAAAACATTCTTTCTTTTCCATATTCTTGTCGAGATGTAAGTGACTCAACCATCACTGGCAGTCAGTCAGGTATGTTCACTCAAAGTAAGTACATTTTTATGCATGTTTTCATTATGTAGATGAAAACGAACATGTACTTAGAAGTAATTAAAGTCTTTTCATTCTGAAATGAGGTCTCCAGAGGAAAAAGTAAGAAAGTGTTCCAACTTGGTCCATAGCAAACTCCATAAATGCACGGAGAAGCAACAAAAAAGTTCCAAAGAAAAATAGGAAAAATGACGAATTCTGAAAGTAATAACGGGAAAGTAATATCATGCAACATCATAAAAAATTTAAATTTTTGTTTTCAATCTACTTTTGTTTCAAATAATTTCAAATGTTCCTTTCTTTTCTTCGTTGCTAATATCATACATTTTCGGTAAATGATTTCAGTACTTTTTGCTAGTTCCTGTTACTTTATTCGAGATCATCAGCGCCATCTGTCTGTTTTTAGTAGACGTGTAAGGTTCAACTGATTTTTTATCAAGTCTTATGCTTAAAACTGTAATCCTTGCGTGGCAATGTTTATCAATTTTCATCTCATTAAGTGGTCAAATCTGTTTAAAATTAAGTCAACAAATTTTCTGGACATCACTGACTACATAGTATCCCTTTGTACGTAGCATTTTTCAATTGATTTAGTTGAAATTCTTGAAATTGTCGTGTCAAATCACGCAGAATTTAGGATGAGTACATTGAAGTTGAATTGAATAGAATGGGAAGGTAAAAGTAACTTGACAAAGTTTCTAGCACATTATTTATTTAACGATAAATTACTGTCAATTGTTTTAATTGTAAGTATAAACAAAAGTGGCATCACTTAGAAATTTTAAAAACAAATATTTTTTGAACAAAATATGCCTCTTTGTTCTTATTAAATATGTACACGCATAATTTCAATTTCTGTAGCGATACATGATGATGATTTGCAACAATTTGGTAGTGGTCAGACAATTAGAGACAAAACTGATAAATACTTATGCAAAGATTAATGGGTATATTATTGCGCTTTTTCGCTGTTTTGCTAGTAGAATTAATTGCTATTTATAAAAGCTTTAATTGAAATCCTTGGCATAAGTAATATCATAAAATGCTGAAATACTTTAAACGTTTGTCATTATCTGATTCGAAATAGTTTTTGTAGTCAGTACAAATTGTGTATTCAATTAAACACGCCGAAAAGCTGAATTTAATGTTTAATCTTTGAGCATTATGTTAACAAATCAACAGAAATAATCATTTGAATAAACATTTACATTCCCAAGAACCAATGTGGAAATATGCAATATGAAATTTTCAAAATAAATAACTGACTGCTTTAATGAACACAATTTCATAAACAATTTTATATTAATAACAACTTTATTGGAAACGTTAATTCATTACCATTCAAGGCAAATACATTTTTCGAAACCAACGCATCAATTTTATTATTTTTTAATATTACTATTTTGGTATGATTTCAAAACAGTAATCAACCACCATTCAAAAATTATAATTTATAATAATAAAATGGATGTTATGAAGAATAAAATGTGAGCTTCCTTTTCTTGATTCTAGTCTGGAAGAGGATGCTGTTGGTATGGACGACTTCATGCTGAGGAGGAATAGGAATATCCGTGTCTAATTTACGGTCGTTTTTGTACTCGGTTCCCGTATTATTATCCTTAATGGTTCCGCCATTGGTCACATCTGCATTTCCTGTGGTGTTCTGGCTCAGGTCAACCCTGTCCGCAGAATGCCAAAGTGGCCCCTTATTGAATATGTAAAGAAATTTTTAAAGCAAATCAAATTAATAGTTTACTACACAATTGATTGAAAATCGATAATAGTTATGGAAATAAACGAAGTTACCGTACTACGCAATGGAGGTACAGGACAAGACAACCCATTGAAAATGCGAGAATAAAATTAGCCAAGAGCAATAGAAAGTTGTCTCTGTTGAACATTTTGTTCTTCATTTTTTCTCCTTGATAGGTTTATTAAGTTAAAAACAAAAAATGGAAGAGGGGCATTCGAAACGTTATTTTGGAAATGTTGAATTCTGAATCCTACAAATGATATAATTTTGAAATGAAATCGCAAATTACTAAAATGGCTTATGTTGGAGGAGTGACCAATGCAATTTTCACATAACTATTGATGTAGACAATCTATCATTCTTTTTATGACTTTCTTATTACGGCACTGTACTTATGATCTTCTTAAATTAATTGACGGTATATTATATAATACATTACTGTTAAGGGCATTTGTTTTATTGCAATTTGACTCATGAGACAATAAGAATGATCTATTGTTCTGGTAACCAGCTTTGGCGTACGTGTAACATTAACATTACCTGTTATTTTTTATTATGAATTATATCACCTATAATATGCCATTATTACCACCGGATTTTATGACATCACAGCATGCAAATGAAAAATGCAAGTATATAACATTTTTGCATTACCACTTATTAACTAATTACATCGATTTACTTGATCATAGAATCTTAGTACAATATATGATAAGATGAATGTCATTTATAATAAGAACAAGCAAACTAAATATTTTGCAAATAAATTTCTTCATGACTATACAAGTATCCATCAAAATAGGTATTATATATTCCGTCCGTTCGATGTATGTATTTTTCGACAGACTCGAAGATGACACTAAATGAAGTTCTCATATTGAAATTTGCATGCTTCTTTCTGATTAAACCTGATTTTAAATAAATAAATTAGAAATGCATAATTAATTAAATAGAAATGGGTACATCCGGTTTTCAAAACGTCAGGGGGATTAGATTTGAACCGTTTGACCATCCGCATGTGCTAAGGTATGAGCTTACACTCCAGCCAGCGTTAGAGTATAAATACGGGGGGCTTCCAAGGTTGAAGTTCATAATGCGATTGTCGTCACAACAGACAACAGCCAAGCTTAAGCTTTCGAAAAGTTTAATTTTGAAAGTTTAAGTAAGTCGGAAGGTCATTATTACAAATCTTCCGCCGTTTCAAACTTTTGGAGCAGAACTCCAATTCTGAAATATAGGAAAGCTGGTAAGTACTTTATATATTTACAGTGTTATGTGGGAATTTAAAAATACATTCTGTGCAGCATGATTAAAAATACAAGATTAAATTATCATCTGTATTATTTTTTCAGATAACTAGAATTGGAAACAGTCACTTTAGAGCACCTACACCTTCTGCTTCTGCACAGGATTTTGAACATTCAAACAGGTAACTTACTACATTTAAAGCATAGAAATTAATCTAGTTTTGATGGAATTTATGTGTAAAGAAGTTACAAATATTACAATGGGTTGTTGGTATAATTTAAGGTGGCCCTTTATCGGATAATCCAGAAGTATGAATGGGGGCATGGAGTACTCGGAGCCAAGGCTTCCATCTTGTACCACTGGTGATGACGGTGACATATCGATGATATTTCATCAGCAGACTCAAAGAAAACCCAAGAAGCTGACTGAAGTGAGAAAACAAACTCTTAAAGAGTTTCTGGAAGAGACTCTCGCAAATCCTCACGAACACGGGCAAATTGCTGGGGAAGCGTGGATGCATGAATTTATCAAGCGGTTGAAGAAACACCATTACAGAACCGGGTGCGTCACAACATTTGACGTGAAATGCTGGTTGCAGACTCCCGAACTTGCTACGGTAGTACAAATCATATTTCTAATTTATATTTATTTAGTATAGTCCCTAGTCAAATCAACGAGACACGACACGAACCAAATAGTATATATATCTCTAATATTTGTTCTTTTTTCAGTTTTTCGAACAACGTAACGGTGGCGTAGAGGAGAACACTGCAAATGATGTAGCTCCTCAAATAGACAATATGGAGATAAATTTAGAAGATATCAAAATAGAGACTGAACCATTAGCCCCTGAATGGATGGAAGCCCCTGATATTTCAATGGACATATTTACGAACCCTGTCTATGATTATGCGACAACTGAGACTACTGGGGGCATTTTGGACTTGACAACTAATAGAGAGGACTTAGAGACGGTGAATGGCCATGCCACAACTGTGAATGAAGGCACTTTATTGGTTGACGACTTGATGACTGATGGAACGTATTCAGAATCGGGGAATGACAATGTAATGTCCGAGTCCGAGGACCCATTTTTGTCAAATCCACAGCATCACTCTGTTGCACAGGAGAAAATCGATAATATTATGAGTGGTTTAAACTCACAAGAGGAGCTTGGGGTCGAGGTATACGTCCAATCAGGAGGATTTGTAATCCAAATTCCGGCATGCTCAACTTCAAGAACTGTTTTTATTAATCCAGGGACATGGAAGGCTTACAGACTCCTTCCAGGTTTACCAAATAATGAAAATTGAATCATTATTCCATTCCAAGCAGCTACAGACCTAGATGATGGAATGCAGCAAGAGCATCAGGGAAATCTTGAAGGATTGTATGATTAGACAAGATAGAATTAACATGCTGTTTTTTATTTGGAGATGATAATTCTTGGAGAAACAGGAACGTTTTCAGAAATAGTGTAAATATTGAATTATAAATTATATTTACTGTAAAGGAATTTGTATTTGGGAGGTTCCTACCTTCTCTTTTTAGTATTTTATAAAAAATACTAAATATTTTGTTTTTCAAATCTTTTTGTTTGTTCTACATTCTGCATTTATTTTCGTTGAATAAATATATAACCGTTGTTTATTATAATTTACTAAATACAAACTGTGTGGAAACTGGTGCACTTGCTTTTTTAACATTAACTGCGAATACTTTATTTTAATCATTTGGAAAAATTTATTAATGAACGAGGTATTAGGATCAAAGTGTCATAGTCATTATATTAAATTGGCCGATATAAGCAATTGCATGCATTCATTGACTTTCAAAGCAGCTGCTGGAACCAGCAAGTCGTATGTTTAGAATTATGTGAATGACTTAGAAATGAATTAGAAAAATAATGATTACTCAACACAATCTCCTCTGCCGAAATAATCACCAATACCGAGCGATGATGATCTTCCGTGTAATTTATCATGTAGAACGCCTATATAATGCCATCATGTGCTATAGTGCTTTTTCTTGATATTATTCTAGAAAATCCACTCATCTTGAACAGAATATCAATTGTTTCACCATGATAAAGCCACCTTCAACAGTACTTTATTTAGATTATTTTCCATCAATGCAACATTGAATAAAATTCATAAATTCAAGCATCAATAAATTGTTCCCTAGTTTTGTTTTGTTTTGACAAAGCTTTCTCCTAAATTGGAATACTAAATACATCCAAATGCTGTAATTCTGCATCTGATAGCCTGTTTAACACTTGAATAAAGTTCTATCAATCAATCAAACAAAATGGAAAAATTACTCGTATATTTATTTTGAATTCATCCTGTCTTTCATCTTTGATAGAAGTTAGAAGCAGTTTTGAAGTTATATTGTCATTTTGTAGCGTTTTTACGCATTTAAAATCTCCATCTTGAAGTCTACGAGCAATTACTAAGAAGTTCAATGGACCGTTCCACGGCATGAATGAAAACAACTTGTAAAATTAATGAATAAGACCTTGGCGATTATTACCAATTTATTTAATTTAATCACTGCGACTCGGATGGCTACGTATATGGAAACGGATTATCTTACTTGTAGTCGTAGTAATACTGCACTGCATTGAATTGAAGCAAAGATGCAATGAAAAAGGGCTGGATTAATCAATCCGTTCCCATTTTCTGCTCATTATTCGCTCACATCAAGCAAGCAAGCAAGCACAGCAGAACTAGAAGATAATAAAAGCAAGCAGCAAATAAGCACATGTTAGTCAGGTGTTTTGTGTGGGTAAAAATATGCTGTTTTAACGCTTCAAAGAAATAGCCGAAACTTTGTAGGACTATGGAATTTATTATTTGCTGATTGCTGGATATTATGTAAACTGTTATGTCAGGCTATGTTGTGGAATCTTTTTTCTTCATTATTGATTACAATTAAATTTACTGTTATTCGTTGTCCTTTACGCAGGCAGGACAGGGACAGGAGTCGGACAGAAGGAGTGATGCTATTAATAACTCATCTACTGAACCCGGGCTTAATATTGTTGACTTTCTTCGCCGGTGTGTATAGTGCATTTAATTTTTCTTGATGTTACAAAAATTGAGTGGAGTGGTAGGTATCAGACGAAAATTAGTTGCTTCTACTTCTATCATCCGTAACCAGTGCGAGGATTATCAGTCATCAAATACTAGGCATCCTTCTTTGGAAATATCCAGCGTCAACAAAGGCAACATACCCAAGAAATACTATTCTACTTCAGCGGGGAGTATTAAGTCAATTAGTTTAGCAAGAATGGCCTCAAAAGTATCCGGAAGTATGCCTGTCCCTGCCACGCTGTTATCTAGTCTTTCCAGTTCGCAATTGAAATCTCTGTTGGAGGAAATTGACGCAGTTATGTTTGATTGTGATGGTAAGTGTGCTTAAACTTAGATTTACAGTCAAGTGATTGCTTATCGCTGATTGATTTTAGGATAGTCTGTATTACAAAACTGGAATAAAAAAATATTAATGTATTATTCACAATTAAAATAAAATAAGGGGTTCTTTGGCATGGAATGGACACGCTGGAAAATTCACAGTCCCTTGTCATCAAACTGCGAGAAATGGGTAAAATGGTCTTCTTTATTACTAATAACAGTAACAGAACTAGGGCGGAGTTTCTGGAGAAATTTAACAGTTTGGGTTTTGAAGCAACAGTTGTAAGAAATGAAATTACAATTTAAAGAATATTAAATCAGAACCAGTCGTGAATTTGAGTTTTATTCATAAGGAAAACTTCGTTTTATTAATGTAGGAGGAAATCGTTGGAACTGCGTACTTGACGGCGTTGTACTTGAAGGAATTAAACTTTAAAAAGAAGGTATATGTAGTTGGCCCTCTTGGAGTTACGCAGGAGTTGGAAGCTGTAGGAATTGAAAGTCTTCCGATTGGGGTGAATTAAATTAAATACATATTATAAACATTGAAATAAATATCATTGAGCAAGCTTATTTATTGTTATTGTCAATGAATAGCCTGACGTAATACCACCATCGTCGGTTCGTTGGAATCAAAAGGATTACGCAAACGTCGAATTGGACCCTGATGTTGGCGCTGTAGTGGTAGGATTTGACCAACACTTTGGTTATCTTAAAATGCTTAAAGCAGCTTCATATTTAAAAGATGAAAAGTGCCTTTTCATTGCCACAAACACAGATGAACAATTTCCAGGGGCGGGCAACATTATCTATCCAGGTTTTCCATTTTGTTCTTGATGACAACTAGTTAACTATGCATTGTCACATTGTCAGTACTTGTATTCTGAAGAAGTACGAATTTCTTTCCACAGGGACAGGAACATTTGTCAATGCTGTGAAAACAGCGGCAGCGCGAGAACCAGTGATTATGGGTAAACCCGCGCGATTTCCTTTTGAACTAGTCAGTAAAAAACACAATTTACAGCCGGGTAGAGTTCTAATGGTAGGAGATAGGTAAGTAGCTTGGCACATCTAACCATTAAAGCCCTTCTTAAAATCATAACAATTAATTGTTACTGAATTAACAATAACTCGTTTATATTTAGGGGTAATACGGACATACTCTTTGGCCGAAAGTGTGGGTTACAAACGCTTTTAGTACTGACAGGTGTTACAGATATTGAAATGATGCATCGTTGGGAAGAATCTGAGGATCCTGTAGAGAAGCAATGTGTGCCTGATTATTACCTGAAAGACGTAAATGAATTTTATCGACTACTTTTAACTCTATAGCCCCATTGTTTTCTTTTCAAATGGAGAGCTTTAACTCATAGTGGATGAAATAAATGCAAATGTTGAAACAGTATACGTTTTTATTAAAATGGGACGTTTATTTCATTATTACAATATATTTCGAGATGTATTCACTATTGGTAAATAGATATACAATAATACATATTAATTAAAGGCGATATTGCACTATAACAACCTCATTAACCCTATACTAAATGAAGTTAACGTATACTTACAACATACAAACGGAGGACAGAATATATCAAAAGTACAAATTTCATTAGCTTCGTAAAGTTACAACGCCATTGCTTGAAATAAATTTCCTATAAATGTCAACAAATTTTATGCATTAGTTGAAAATTTTACGAAATAACATGTACTAACGTGGTTATAAATATTTAGCTCCTAATTAATATACATTTATTAGAATTCGAATTTTCGCTTTCTTATATTGTATATTACTAAGAATAGATTATATCTCTCGAGTCACAAGTTCGTATTAATTCTAAATGCATTATTTATTTTATGCTATTATGCGCCGCAAATTTTCCGAGAAGCTGACACGCAGTTCATTTTCGATAAAACTGTCTTAAGCTTTTATTTACAAAAAATTGACCTGGTTAAACAGGAACTTACAAGTATAAAAGGCTACTTAAAAGTTGAAAGAAGTCATCCTCAAATCTAACGCTAAAACAATTAGTTTGCGAAGAAAATAATTCATTGGATTCTGCAGAATACCTAATTAAAACCTATTAATAATAATTACGTTTTAAAATAAACTGTCGATGGTATAGTTATTTATGTACATATCACATGGCGGTAACAAATACAGGAACGATAAGCACTACTTTAAAATTTAATGCACTGTAAAAATTAGGAGGCGACCTATGCAACATTGATTACATTTGCTTTTTCACGGTATAGGCAACAACTCTTTAACGTTTTGTTAGTTATTGTTTGCGCGAATTCATTAACCTAGTTATATAATAAGATTTACATTATTATGTTTGACTGACACAACACAATTAAAGTATTAAAAGTGAGTTTTCCGTTTATCATTATATTTAAAGCATAAAATAAATATTATTTCGTCAATCCGTCTGTGAAACCAACCTTGTCAGCATACACTAATACACCATAGGCCGCCCTTTCAACAGAATTGTCCATTTCCTTGCTCTTTTCCCTTAGAAGTAAGATTCGTTCCCATAAATAATAGTACTGCTACTGCAAATATTGTATTAGTGCCTTGCCTACTACTTGAAAACTCTTGTAAAATCTTTCTTAGCTGATAGAGAAATTTTGATTGACTTTAGAATTAATTAAGAAGGTATTAACCCAACCCCAACAAAAACAATGAAAATAAGAATTACACACATTGAGGTTTCTGTTTATCAATACAGTTAGCTAATCACTTTAACCAGAGTGTTAATGCTTTTGATTTTGAGCCAGAAAATTACTTATAGATTTGTTCTGAAAGGACAACCAGTTCAGAAGTCCTCATCTCCACAAACATCTAGAAAGACATCAAATGACAATCTGCTACATTGGCCGTCCGAGTTAAACACGTATTTGTGAAATGTTCCGTCCATGCAAATAGCTAAGAATTGAAGACAAAATTTTATAAGACCTTATCGAATTAGTAAAAGTAAATAGCATTATAAAACAACAAATATCCACACAAAGTTTGTGCGGTATTAGTAAATTACAATTATAACTATCGAACTTACCAACAACGGAACTATGTGACGCAAAAGCACAAATACAGGCACATTCTGGTGGCACTGTGAAATTGGCTAGAGCCCACTGGGATTCAATGTAGTTGCCCAGGAAGCCCATTTTTGAAAGACTATAGGTATTGGCCATAATATTAATCACTTTTTGTACAATTTACCATCATCAAACGTAATTAAAAATTGCATTTAACAAATTAACAATTACGCACACTAAGAAAATAATTAAAACTTACGTAGAGCGACGATTTAAATGTGCATCCTTTATGGCAAATATATGAATTGTGCCTTTATCGCTGGAACAGCATAGAAAATCAGAATCAAGGCTAAAGTTGATACAGTAGAGGGTGGCTGGATCTGAACCTCTTCGGAGTTCATTGAGGAGACCCCTTTTTTGAGAATCCCAAACACGAATTAATGTCCCCTTGTCTGAAGCCGTAGCAATCATACTGCCAGACTGATTAATTGAAAGGCAGGCGATTTCACCTTGATGAGCATTGATTGTTACTGGACTGCTGGAAACCGATGCTTCGGTAGTGGACAAATTCTATCAAAAGATGAAAATATGGATTTATTCTAGTTTTTAAAACACTGTAATTTCAAAAACTATTTACACTCTATTTGGATTCTACAGTTTGGTTCTGTGTCTCCGCTGCATGCACTATTTAGTTGCATCTAGCAAATGTATGTAATTCAACCAATAGATCCAAAGGACACAAAATTATTGAATCCTTTCTAGTCTACAGCGCTGATCAATATATTTTATTCTATTTTAAGCGTTAAAAATCATAAACATACAACTATTTGTATAGATCCGTCTCGGAAACCAGGGAAGACTAACAAATTGTGCAGACCTGGCGAGAGCTCACATAATCCTGATGGATTGGACCTTGTCTCAATGGTAAACAACTTTTGAGGATTATTAGGAAACGAGAATATGTGAATTTTGTTCTTTAAAATCGCAACTAAACGGTCTCGACGACAACGAATTGAGAGAACTGGCTGTGTAAATGTAAACTCAAGCACGGAACGTTTTTTAATGTCATCGTAAACGAGAACAGTGTTATCTGCATATTTTGGTCGGTTACCGCCACTCACTATTGCGAATAGATTGCATCGATAAATCATTTCACAGTATCCCACACTTCCCAGGAACTTTTCATCTGTTAAATGTTGAAAGAAAAGATGAATGAAAATTGCTGACATATAACCATAAAGTGATAGATACATCGAGCAGTTTAAAAATGTGCACTTACCAAAATGAACTTTCTCAACAAGTGGCTCGACATTATAAATACGCAATCCATTATCTAAGCAGCAGTGAAAGCAACCTTGAAAAGCATCAAAATCAAAACAATAAATGACAAATATTCGCCAATCGGTTAATAATTGAACACAATCAATATAAACTTTATTTCAAGCTCCTGCTTACTTTTGTCTTGATTAAATCTAATGCTATTGATGCTGGACATTGTACTGATAGCACTGTCTTAAACGAACTTATTTATTTTCACCTGGTTGTGCTGATAAGAGTAAATCTTTCTTTGTATCACCACCCCTGTTAATTTTCTTTAAGGTGTCCTAAATGCCTGTCACCTTCGTCTTATCATTGTAATTAGCGCAGCTTTAAATACCACGCAATAAAGTGGCAATTAACTGAATAAAATCAATTTACGCCAGAAGAACAACAAAGACCACCTTGAACATTTAAAAAATAAGGCTGTATTACGCATGTAACTGTACTTTTCACTATATCTATCGATAAGGGAAAATTTATTGCAATGAGTATGCCCCTGTCTTTAAAAAAAGTATCCTATTTGAATAAAAAATTAATTATTAATCACATTATTATGCTGTTATTTTCTGCTTGAACATAGTGTGG
Organism: Entomobrya corticalis; assembly: GCA_034694325.1. Classification (NCBI taxonomy): domain Eukaryota; kingdom Metazoa; phylum Arthropoda; class Collembola; order Entomobryomorpha; family Entomobryidae; genus Entomobrya; species Entomobrya corticalis. Next base: position 3,416 of record JAQFYG010000620.1, on the reverse strand, counting down.
AGTGGTGTGAGGTGAACTGTTTTTGTTCTCTTAAAATTACGTTGTTTTGCTGTTGATATGGCTTATTTTCTTGTTCTGCGTTTTTGTTTTTTTGTTGCAAACAAAACAACAAAAGGCTTTGAATGTGTGTGCGAGAAGGGAAAAAAGAGGTCACAACGCAACACACAGTAGCCAAATGATATCATATGATATGATGGGATGCGAACGTTAACGATACGTCTATAGAAGCATGATCATCTGTTTCTAAGAAACTCGTAATACTCAGCTGAGCATGTACAAGTCGTTGAAGTACATGAGGAGATGACTACGATGATGTCTCTTAGTCTGTACATGCTTGTTGTTGTTGTGAATACGTATGTGCGCATTGGTACATGCCTGGAGTGCCAGGCAAACGCTGAAAAGATAAATGACTTCTTTTGTTTGCATTCATCATCATTCAGCAGCAGCATCGTTAAGTTAAGTTGCAATGTAGCAGGTGCACAGGTTGACTTGCATTACTTCTGATTCTGAGGAAGATGTAGTATGAGTATTGAGTATGAATTATGAAAGATTCATCCATTTCATTGATAACAAATCAGGGCAATGGGAGACTTTTTTGGCAGAGTATGTAATCATTAAATTGACTTTGATATGTTTGGCGTCATCTAAGGAAGGCAAAATCACAAGGCAAAATGCTGAGGTGGTCGGTCAGAGACAGATGGGTACACGGTTGATAGACACATGGCAGATTGTATTTACCATTATTTGATCATTTTCACTTAATGATTCATTAAATCTTCAGCTACTGGAAATAACTCAACTCAATTACTTCATAATTACAATGCGGATTATAGATCATAGATTGTACATGTAAAATGCAAATTTCGATATTTGATAAAAGTAAGTTTGCTACACAGTATGAATAGTAGTAGTAGTAATGCATCGTAGTTCGCACTTACAGAAATTTTTCTTCAGATTTCCCTGCTTATGAGGTTCTGGTTTCGGATTATATTAAATTTAATGGGTTAAAATATATTCTTAGACATTTTCTAAGTAGGTCAAATACTTCTCACATTTGGCAGTTAATTAATGGATTTGAATTAAAGACTGCCTGAGTCCTGAGTGCCTGCAATGTTCTGTTTCATTTACTTACCCCACAGTACCCCAATACCATGTTCATTTGGTTCGCTAATTCCCACATCGAAAGAAGGATCGTGCATGCAATTATCGGGGAGAAAGTTTTTCTCAACTTTCACTTTTCACAGTTGACATTTTCTCCAATTCAATTTTATCAACACGAACCTTTCACAATCTCAACACGGCAAACCGCAAGTGTGCAAGTACTATTTTCAAGAAACGTTGAAGAAGTAGCTCATTTATATAATATGCATATAGATAGCTCCATGATAGGATATATGACATTGAATGGCATAACTTCGATGACGGACACCCCAAATGAAAAAGAAACAACTGATTGCGCAACATATAAATACACGATTTAGAGTATGACCTACGGAGATCTGTAACTCTCATAGTTGCATTTCCATGTCTGCTGGTAAATACATTGAATGAAACTTCTATAAACATTGACGAAGTATGGCTTGCGTGCATAGGAATATCCGTTCTAGCATTTTTGGGCAAGTACTTGCACAATAAACTGTTCGCAACAAATAAAAGATGTCTTTCACTAATTATAAGTTAGAAGCATATGAAACCTAGGAAGAATAAGGAATCCGAAGAAGTTTGCTGATGGGCAAAATTAGTATCTATTTCAGGTTTATAATTTTTCATATCAATTTTTTATTCATCATCACTCAATGGATATTCATCATCATCATCCTGATATATATTTATATATATTTATGTATATATATATATATGTATATATATCATTATATAGTATATTGTATAATATATTAATAACCGTTATCCATCATAATATATAATATGTAATAATTATTATTTTTAATAATAATAGTAACGATAATAATTATAATTAGATAATAATGACAATAGTTTGTGGCATTATAGAATAAGTAGTACAATTTGTTATATTATGTATTTATATACATTAGAATATTATTATTACTATCAGTTTTGTTTTTTATTTTATCATTATAGCTTAACTTTTTCAATAACAGACATGGTAAGAATTATAGAATGATAACCATATCATATTATTTTACATCATAGCATAGTTATTAAGTGGATGTATATATAATATATATATTTTATATCTTTTAAAAAAGGAGACCAAAAACTCAAAAGTTCAAAAGTAAATCAACAATAATTTATAAGTAATATATTATTTTCTCTTTGTATTTTTTCCTTTTTATTTTCCTACTACGTTTAGAAAAACTTTTTTTGTTCATTTTTGCGCTTATTTCATGCTTCCTCCACCATTTGAAGAATCTTACCAGTTTTGCAGCTTGGTAAATAGAAGCTTATATAAATGTCTATTGGTTGGCATAAGTAATAATTATAAATAAGAAACAAGAGTAAAAGTTTGGTGCTAAGAATTAACAATCAATATACATTTTTTCTTTCTTTAAAAAATCATGTACGAGCACCTCAAGTTTCATTCGTTTTATTACACAATAATATTTTTTCTCTTTTTCGTAAATATGTAACTTGGTTTTAGCATCAAAATCAATTCTCTCACTTTAAAAAAATTATTTACACTTCTTGTATTTAATGTTTCGTTTGTTTTTATCAGTGGCATAGAAAGAAGTAAACGTTCATGTAGCAGCAGCAGCAGAGCAGACAATTTAATGATTATATAGTTGGTTTTTTAGAGTTTAGAATTGAGTAACACTACCTTTTCTCGATTTTTTCCTGATCAAATTAATTATTAGTTAAGAAAAAGTACCATTTAAATAGTTTATGTAGTAGCATTGTTTAGAGTTAAATTTATTAGCTGTGTGTAGTGTACATTACAAGTCATAGTTATTTTTGTATGTACTTTTACGTTTAGGTATGTAATTATAGATTTCACTGAAGGAATGAATGGGCCATTGGACATCTTATGTGCATGCTTTTCCACTTCGTTTAAATAAGATTATTGAAGTTTGATAACGGAGTCGAAACAATGTTTTGTCGTATTGATTGGCGCTGATTGTTGTTTTTTTTGTTGGTATTCAAACGTAAACTAGATATAAAGTAGAAGTAAAAATATAGAAGATCGTACTAATTATTTGAAGAAAATGCTCCTTTTAATTAGTAAATATTCCCTTAGATACATAAATTATAATTAGTGAGTAGTTAAAAAAGAGAAAGTTCTAAATTAAAAAAATGCTTTCACACTGACCAGAACTGATAAAATGTATGTGCATGTCTAAGAAAGTAGAAAATAAGCAAGAAGCGAGAAGGAATTGGTATTCAGAAGTTTAAAGAAGCCTATTCAAAATATCAATATTTTCTTAACTTGAGAACATGAA